>CAIGQV010019356.1:7899924-7951726 GCA_903798115.1 Danio jaintianensis
CTATCATGTTAATAGTAATAGCTAATAGTAATTACCTTACTTTAGCCTTTATTACAATAAACTATATATATATATATATATATATATATATAGATAGATATAGTTTACTGTAATAAAAGCTTAAGTAAGGTAATTACTATTAGCTATTACTATTAACATGATAGTTACTAATGATACTACATTATGTTGTGTCATTCATTAATGAAGAGTTGTAAATATACAATACAATATACTATACTATAATCCCTTTACTATAAATTACTATAGTATTTTAAATGTGTAACACCTGGTTTTATTGGATTGTTTTTGCTGTCATATACTTTTTATGCCCTATCGTCACGGTGGCGCACTGGGTCTGCGCTCCTGTCTGCGGCTCGAGTTCAGACCCCGCACGAAGCCCATAATAAGCCCTGGTGCTAATAACCGGCTCTGGGGGTGCTTTGGGACGCCTGTTCGCCCTGGAGTTCACCAAACACGGCGCAGAAGTGGTGCTGTGGGACGTCAACGGGGAAACTAATGAGGACACCGCCAAACTGGTGAGGGCGCGAGGGGGACAGGCGTACGCGTACACGGTGGATGTGACAAAACGACGTTTACCGCACAGCCGACCTGGTACGGAAGGAGGTGGGAAGAGATGTGACCTACCTGGTGAACGATGCCGGGGTGGTCGCCGGTGAGAGACTTCTGGACTGTCCCGATAACTTGTTGGAGAGGAACCTGAAAGTAAACTGCCACGCTCTCTTCTAGGTAAGATTACGAATTTTAATGTCAGAAATTACTTATTCTTTTTCCAAATTCTTATTCTTTGGAATATGTAGGATAGTATTTGTTTTAAATGAAAGTTAGCCGTGAAGATTATTAATAGGCCAACAAAAAATGTGCCTTATCAACACCAAAACAACATCATTTTGATTATGCGTTTTGCGGCGCGTGGGCGGGGCAACCTGTCACTCACATATGATCGACCAACAGCAAGCCGCAACGATCCCACGATCCAATTAATTCAACAATTTCTTAAACAATAAGCCTATGTTGTTTTAAACTACCAGAAACGTCCATAAATATCACTTTATTAAACTGTAGAGGTGTTTTTTTTAACATCAAGTGTTATCTTAAGAGATAATTGTCCCAAAATGCAATTCAAAAGCATAAATAAATGGAGGAAAACAAAATGGGTGAATTGGAAAAACTCAAGTGGCCATAGTGTGTAAATGGGAGAGTATGTGGGTGTTTCCCTGCACTGAGGGTTGCGGCAGAAAAGGCATCCGCTGTGCAAAACAATTGCCAGAGTAATTGGTGGTTCATTCCAATGTGGTGACCCCTAATAATGCAGGGAATAAGCCCTGAGAGTGAGTTATAAATGGTCCCAATTGATTTGATTGTCCCAGTGTGTTCTCCTCATCATTGGAAAAAAAAAAAGCATATGTTGGTTACATAGGTTTTGAACCATGGCTGTTGGTTAAGTTGGTTTAAACTGGTTCTCGCTGGCCATGTGCTGGCTCTAAGATGGTCCTGACCAGCTCATTGGCCAGTGAAAACCAGCTTGTGGCAAGCATAGAACCAGTTTAAACAAGGTCCAGCAGCAATGGATCAAAAAACTAACCAGCAAATGCATTTATTCCTCAAGTTCATAATAATGTCATAAACATATGATCCATTAATGACCTGCCAAAAGCATTTACATGTGAGCTAATAGGTGACATCTCAACAGAAACTTGAATATTCTTAAAGATCCTAAAATACCTATAATTGATGACTCTTCTTAGCGAAGAACATAAAAAGTACAGTGTCATTTGAATACCTATTGACATACAGAGCTTTCAGCGTTCATAAAAAGTTTGACATATAATAGATTACTTCTTGATAAATCCTTACATGATATGTCTAGAACGCATGATGTGGGAATTAACTAATTTGATCCTTTAAGCCTTATTAACAGCCATTTACGGATGTAAACATATTATTGCCCAACAAAAGTCTGAATCTGATCCTCTTAATGCAAACAACCGTTACAACATATGAAGTAAGTGGATTAATGCTCACATTCAGCAGCCTTTTAGCAGCCATACACATATGAAGATTTGATTTGGAATTGTTGTATTTTTTTAAAAGAAAAAGCCATGTGTTATCTAACTAACCTATTTACTTTAAAAAATATATATAGTATGGCACTACTACAGCACATTTCTAAAAATCACTCTTAAAATTAGTGTTGTGAGGTTTGTCACTGTAAAACTCTGTTTTACTTTAATTAAATGAATACTTCAGACTTTACTCACAAATCTGTATGTCTTCCAAGCCCAATGTTGTTTTTTCTTCGGTAAGAAACAATCTGAGATTAATGTTATGCAATAAACCCCCAAAAAACATGAATCCAAACACCAAAAAAATGCATAAATACTCTGCCACAGCTCTGAAATTTCAGTCACATTTGAATGCCTTTGGTTGTGATGCAACCAAACCTGTTAGAAATCTCATTCTTAACTGAAACAAATGAGATTTGAGAACTTTGCTTGAGGGAAAGATTACCAGTGAATAACCATTTATTTTCAGTCTCTTCCTCAACACAAAGCTATCGTATGTTTTTGGAAAACATGGAATTGAGCAAAAGGTTTATGGCGTTATGGTGCTTCTTTTATAATGTGTTTTGCATGAAGGTTTTTACATAATTTCACAGATAAACAATTTGTTTGTCTCCATACAGACTGTGAAGGCATTCCTGCCCCAGATGAAAGATAAAAATCATGGGCAAATCATCACTATAGCCAGCGTTCCTAAGCATTATTCTTAAAGTTTTAGAATCTGGTCTCTCTGACCTCCAGTGGTCTGGTCTGCTCTGCTCTGATTGGTCAAGATGGCCCTGTCTGCTGTCATTGGTCTGCAGCTTACAGCACATTGCAAACCAAACGGCTATAAACATATCTGATATCAGTATATCATTTTAGATATAGATCATAATTCAAAGCGTTAAAGGTCCTGTGAAGTGCTTTAAACTGTGCATTTTTATTCAATGTTTGACATAAGCTCAATCGCAACATGAATAGGGTGGGACATAAAGTAGCTCCTAAAAAACAGCCAATGGCGTTTTGTTTCATCACCGCTCTGCCAGTGAGAATGTTTGAGCACAAGCGCATCAAATGTGAAGCGTCTTGATGGGGGCGGGGCATATCAGATACTAGAGAGCATTTGATTGGTCACGATTTGATGAGAAACAGAAGTTTGAGGTGATGTCAATAAGGCTATGTTCACACCGCAGGCAAATGTGGCCCAAATCTGATTTTTCTTGCCCACATGTGACAGTGTGAACAGCTCAAACCACATGGAATCTGATCTTTTCAATTCAGATTTGTGCCACTTTCATAAGTAGTATTAAATCAGACACAGATCTGATGTTTTGCAATGCGACCGCAGTGTGAACGGTTATGTAGGATTTCATGTGACTTTTACACAATCTTCGATCGACATGCGTCATCATTCTGTGCTGCAAACATCATCTACTCCTCAGCAGCATAGTAGAATAGCAGCTAATACTTTACTATAAAAAGTTTGTTGTTCATTTTGAAAACAATTTTGAAATCAAAACTGGCGCTTGTTAACAAATCATTAACCATTAAAAAAATATTGTTCAGTTAGATTTAACAAAAAATATGTCCATAAAAATTGCATATATAAACTGAATAAAACACATAGGCCTACATAAAATAGCTATATTTCACTTAAATAATACATTAACAGAACCAAATATGAAAGACTATGACATGAAAATGAAAACTCCGCCTTCACAGTTCAGTCTGCGGCTGCTTATTAACCCTTGATGAGTTCACCACACCGGTGGTCAGAAAGACACACACAAAATCACAAATGATCAGTGTTTTCAATCACAAGAGACCTTATTTTAGGTTTCAAATGCCAAAATACACATTAGTATTAGCAGAACAACCCTTTACAGTTCATAAAATACACCACGGTTGTCTGTGAAAAGGGCAATAATCATATTAATCCTAATCTGACAACGTGCTTACTTCATACAGTATACACATTGTGTGCATAATTAGACATGTTGTGCTGTCCGTAATTGTACTTTTGCACATGCGGGTAAGTTTAGGATCATGATCGGTTCACACTGGAAATCTGGTTCTGGCCACATTTATAACAACAATGTGAACAGCTATGCAAAAAAAAAAACAGATCTGAGAAAAAATCAGATTTGAGCACTAAGCCTTGCAGTGTGAACGTAGCCTAAAACCATTGATTTATTTAGGCGGAAGTGACAAACTACAAGCTTTACATGTTTGTATTAGTCTTATATCTCCTAAATGTTTTGGTGCGCACTAGCTTATAGATATCCTAAAAACTAACAATACTGATACTAACTAACATAACTCAAATACACACACGGACACACTTTTATTTGTGCAAGATGCACAAAACTTTTACTCATATTTTGAGGAAAACAGAATCCAACTGGCAGAGAGTGGACAGGGTGGACACTGACAGGAGAATGCATCCGTTTAACTGACTGACATGACTGAACATTAGCGTGCTTGAACATACATTCACTCACTCACGCTCTTTCACACAACAAACAAAAAAAAACACAATCACACACTCTATACTGAAGTCACAAGAACACTTTTTCCCAGACCTACATGACTATGTAGATGAAATTTCGTTTTCCGTGTGTGTTATGGTCGTCGTTGTAACTCAAAAAAAGCACTGGAGAAAAATCACCGCAGCAGAGACATGTATGAGAGCTTCATCATATCCTTCAATGGGGTTTTATACTGCACTTCACAACAGCGCTAACACAACAACCCAACTCTCTGGGTTCTCATAATACAACGTT
Organism: Danio jaintianensis; assembly: GCA_903798115.1. Taxonomy (NCBI): domain Eukaryota; kingdom Metazoa; phylum Chordata; class Actinopteri; order Cypriniformes; family Danionidae; genus Danio; species Danio jaintianensis. Next base: position 7,904,771 of record CAIGQV010019356.1, read on the forward strand.
AAAAACAAAAGAGAAAAATAAAAGCGTTAAAATAATAAAAACATGAACAACAAAGAATAGCCGATCTACTCAAGTCAAACTTCACGATAATCTTTTTACAATTTAACAACGAAAAACAAAACCTCCACTTCGATGGATATGATGAGGCGACTTTTCCAAAGCCTTAACGGTTAAAAATGTATCGCCGTTTGCGTACAATTAAACAACTACGATATCTCTCGACCTTGTTTAAATGAGTTTCATACTTCACTTAATCTAAGTTAAATTCGGAATTGAAGAGGTGTTTTTGAGCAGCCAACAGAAACTCTGCTTCTGAATTTTCTCTAGTGTTTCGCAAATAAAATTACCATTCCAAAAGACAATTCTAGGCTGTCCCATCCAGAGTCTTTGCCATGGTGCTTGAGTTAGCCGGTTTTAGCAATGCGTCACCCTCTAGGTCCTGTTTGGTGCACCTTTTGGGGAGAGATGGGTAAGAAATGTAATGTAATGTAATGGTGAGCCATTATTACACTCTTATATAAGTGCTCAATCATTAGCTAAGCTCTTTTAAGGGTTAGTTCACCACAAAATGAAAAATCAATCAACATTTGCTCACCGTCATATGTTGTTTCCAATTCATAAAACATTGTTCATGTTCAAAGTAGTATTCAGACTTTTTAGGTTTGAAGCAGGATGAAGATGAGTAAATGACAGCCATTTTCATTTTTTGATATGAAATAGCCCTTGATCTACACTTCAACATCTATACAACTAGCTTATATTGTAAAATGATTAATACATAAAATACTTGTAGGCATGAGACTGACCCTGACATTGGTCCATTAGCTGTGCGCTCATTGGACTGCTGGTCAAGTTCTGACAGGAGCTTCAGGATGTTCAAAGCAGCCTGTGAAGACAGGAAGAGGCATTTTAGTTAAAAACATAAATAGAAACGCATACGAAAGACTATGATGTGGAACAGTTTCATTGTATTGTACAATTCAGTACACCACAGTTCAAAAGTTTTGAAGCGCTAATATTTAAAAAAATGTTTCTGAAAGAAATTACACTTATGCTCACCAAGTGTATTTCATTTTAAAAACAAAATATTTAAAATGGTAATTATTATTACTATTTAACATAACTGCTTCTATGTTATTATATTTAAAATCCAATTGATGAAAAAATAAGGGACTAAGCTGAAGGAAAATGAATGTATGAATGATTTGTGATTGCAATGAAAATGTTTATATTAGATAACTATTTTGTATAATTTTCATAATGTGTTCATAATCTGACAGAAGCCAAACTTTTCAAAATTAGTTTTGACAGAGACTTTTGAAAACGATGATGCTCGGTCATGTGACCAATTCAGCTAAAGCGGTGGACGGCATTGGACAGCAGCTGTTATGGCTGCTCTCTGCTTGAACAACATTTTAAAGAGTAATTTCAGTTTGTAGATGCTCCAGATTGCTTTTCTTCAGAGATGTTGTTTTGGCACATCTCCCAGTCTAGATTCTCGCTTGCTTTGGCAGCTTTATACTCTGTGTTACTCACAGCAACAACTCCAACTTACTGTCAGCCCATTTAAAAAAAGACTAGTTGCTTTTCCTCAACATATTGCCAAGATGTTTTAAAAGGTCCCGTGAAGTGCTTTGAAATGTGCATTTTTACTCGATGTTTGACAATCTCAACCGAAACATGAAGAGAGGTGACGTGAATAAAATTGTTGATCCATTTAGGTGGAAGCGACAAACTACAAGCTTTACATGTTTATATCGGTTTTATATCTCCTAAACACAAATTTTGTCACTGTTTTGGTGTGCACTACCTTATAGATATAAAAACCAACAATACTGATACTAACATATAAAAAACATTATCCTAATTTCATAAGACCTTTAAAATGCTGTAAAGTAAATAAGAGACACACTCTTTTCCTCTCCGCATGCACCACACACTTTCTGATAAACACACCACATTTCTGGAAAAGCTTGTGTAGTTCTGAGTATACTTCGCACGGGTGAGTGGGCTTGACAAACCACCTGTAGGAAACACACACTGTTCCTCTCCATATACACCAGACATTTTCTTTAAAAAAAAAATGCATGTATGTGTAAGTGTTTGTGTGTATATGTAGGTATGTGTGTTTATTTATGTATGAAAAAGACTTGTCATGACAGCTATATATTGTTGCTCTCTGGTGATTTGAAGAGCTTCTTTTATCCTCATTTGTAAGTTGCTTTGGATAAAAGCACATCTGACAAATAGCTAAACCAGCTTAGAACATGAAAAATTAACACACAACAATACACAGCAGTGAATGGAAATGGGCTTCTACTCCTCGATTTGGAATCATCACGGCGGCAGAATGAATAACGCCCATTACAGTGCAATCTCAAAATGTGATGGATATGTGCAGAAAACAAACAAAGTTAAAGTCAAAATGATTAGCCCTCCTGTGAAATTTATCTTTTTTAAATATTTCCCAAGAGCAGTTTAAGAGGGAGAAGATTTTTAACTCATTTTTAAAACATAATAGTTTTAATAATGTAACAGAGGCCAGCTAGCGAAGTGCTATGCAGGTAAACCTCAAAAGGTGCTCTAGCGACAGACATTAGAGGCCAAGGTCTTTAGCCTCCTTGTTAGAGCAACCGACTCCCATACAAAGAATCGCCGGTTTGATCCCAGCTCAGACTGGGTTGGGTGCAGTAGGACTGGTGGGTTACAATAACTAATTTCTAATAACCAATTTATTCATGCAAGATACTTGCATTCAGCTTAAAATGCCATTTAAAAGCTTAACTAGGTTGATTAGGTTAACTAGGCAAGTCATTAGGTAAAGTTTTATAAACTAACATGATATGATTGATCGTGGTTGGTCTCTCATCTGAAATCATCAATAAACCAAATCAGATTAATCCAAACCTTCAATAAATTGCCTATTTCACTTTACTTTCCTTATCTTCGTTTTTGAAGAATCCACCCTATCTCCCCCATTACCAGGAGGAGCTCTCGAGAACTACCTGATCTCGGACCCCCTTACATGCTAATTGACCAGGCGGGAGACCTGGGCTCAATTATCTCTGAGCTCAGGATTTTCTCCCAGGACAGCATGTCAAACCTGCTATTAGTGTCAAACAATATCTAAGTGTGAAATCTTGAAATAACAGTGGTTTATTTTGCAGCTAACCAAAAAAAAAATTTAAGGGGGCTAATAATATTGACTTTAAACTTTTTTTTTTAACTGCTGATATTCCAGCCAAATTAAAAGAATTATGACTTATTCCAGGAAAAAAAAAACTGAAAAATGTTCTTGGTTCTGTTGTGAAAAAATTGAAAAATGATGAAAATTTTCACAGGATGGTTTATCATTTTGCCTTCGACTGTATAAAGTAAAACATAATGCTTACCATGTCATGGCATGATTCCACGTCCTTGCCGATGCCGTGGCTGATGAGAGGAGGCTGAGAGGAGCAGTTGATCAGAGACACAAACTCATTCTTGTTATTTTTGGGAAAGTCTTTATATTCAACCTGTGCCAAAACAAATAAATCAGATCAAATCAAATCAAATCAAAACATGCTGGATTGAAAAGTGCATTTGCTGACATATTCAGTACCTGTAAGCCCTGTACAGTGGCCAGGTAGCTGAGCTGTTCAGATGGTCTGGTCAGGGGCCCGTGGGGTCTCTGTGCCAGGCTGTTGTTGGTCTTCAGTATTCCCTCAGCGGTCGGGGAAGTGCCAGCGTACAGCAGCTCATTGGCAATCATGGCCGTCAATGTAGCCTTGGCTGGGTTTGGGGCAGCTGTGCGACCGTAGTCTTTGGCATGGGGACCCTGGTTGGCACCCACCGCCTGTGCTACCTCAGGCACCATGGGTAAAATGCCAGCCGGAAGCTGCTGATGGCTGAGGAAGGGAAGGCGGAAATCCTCCTCCTTACTGACCACTTTAAGGAAGATGAGAGTTGGTCACAAGCAGGAAATCTTCACTAAAACATTATGTAGATATGATGGCAAATGACTGAGTATAAAAAATGACTACAAAACACATACCAAGACTAGCTTTCTCCATAGATCCTGGCTCAAAAAAGGTCACTTTTCGTCCGTCTCCAAGTTTCTTAGCAGGCGCCTTTACAAAGATAAAATGTAATAACTATTTAAACTAACATTTAAAGGGACAGTTCACCCAAAAATTTATTTATTCATTTATTTATTTATAACATTTATTTACTCATCCTCTACTTGTCCCAATCCTGTTTGAGTTTCTTTCTTTCTTTTGTTGAACACAAGGGGAAATATACTGAAGAATATTGGGAAAAAAAACAGCCATTGACTTTTGTACTATTTTTTGTTTCTATTATGGATGTCAATGATTGTTTTGCTGTTTGGTACAACATGAGTGAGTAAATAATATATTAAATTTTTCTAGTAAATAATTTTTCTAGTAAATAATTTTCTAGCACTTTTGTTAACATAAGAAATAAAATATTATTTTTAAATATTAATTTAAAATTAAAATTTAATTTTTAACATTTTAAAATACATATTAAAATATTTTTAGATAAAAGTTTTTTTTACATAAATATGTCTTAGATAAAAAGTAGATTTGTTTTGTTTGTGCATTATTAAACACTCAGTAAAATAAATAAAATAGAATAGATTACAAATAATGATTTCCAGTTTTGGGGAAAGTTACTTTTGAAAGTTTTAATGGATTAAAATATAGATACTTTTTATGGAAAGTAATGCGTTACATTACTTTTGCATTACTTTTCCTTACTTGGCTGAGGTTTGATCTCTTTCAGAACTTAAAAAAATGTTTTTATAGAGGAGCTCTGCGTCTAACAACCAGTTTTAATAAAATAATAATATTACTTTTCTAAGTAACGAGTAAAGTAACGTATTACTTTTCAAAATTAAGAAATAATATTTGAGTTACTTTTTTAAAAACGTAATGAGAGTTACTTTTTAGTTTAGCTAATTTGCTTTTAAAAAATAAATTGCTGAATTAAAATGAACATAGTCACGTTGAATCCCGCACGCAATGAGAGAATGCAGGAACAGACAGAAAGAAAGATGGCAGAGCCTTACATTTCTGCAATGGAAATATTCTCATTATTTTGAACGCATGGAAGAAAAGGAAAAGAGGATTATCTGAATGGACAGTAATTTTACTTTTTAATAAGACAAAAAGTACAAAAGTAGCAAACACACTGCTTTAAACTTTCATTAATCTGTATATATGGCATGTAGAGCTCTGGGGACATTACCTTACATTAATTGTTTATGTGTTTTTAACACAAGGTAAATGAAGGTTATACAGTGTGTTGTTAATTGCAGAGCTCCTCTATTTAAAATAAAAAATACCCTGCAAGTTCTAAAAGAGATCAAGCCTCAGCCAGTTCAGAAAAAGTCATGCAAAAATAACTCAAAAGTGACGTAACGCATTACTTATCATATAAATTAACGCAACTTTTTTGGGGAGTAACTCAATATTGTAATGCATTACTTTCTAAAGTAACTTTTCCCAACACTGCTAACAACCACCTATATAAGCTAGACCTTCATTTTCCTTTAAAAAAAAAAAAAAAAGTAGGGTAATATATTCTGAGAACTTTCTGACCCCAGAGCTATATAGCATGCTGTAACTTAAATATTATTACTTATTTTTTAAAAGTAATGCGTTACTTTACTCGTTACTTTAGAAAAGTAATATTATTATGTAATTGTATTATTAATATTATTACGTGCATTACTTATAATGTGTTACCCCCAACACTGATGATTTCTGACCAGTATTGTGAAATGAAATAGCAACATTATTAAATTTAGTAAATGTAAAATAACTAACTAAATAAATACCTAGCATATAAGTACATTAACCATTAATATGTAAAATAGGCATGTTAAAAATACATTTAACATATATTTTGTTCTCTCAAATATTTCACAGGCACTCCAATGTGGCCCTGGAATCAAGATAAAAACTCCTCAAAGCAAAATAAACACTGTTAATAAGCAGACACTCACTTTCTCATCTGTTTTCAATGCCGGTTTGGGAGGTTGTGGCTGAGGCACTTTGAAGCCCAGAAGTTCCAGCATTTTCTCTGCTGCATTTCGCTTGGCCACTTTTTTACTAGGTCCCATTCCCTCTGCATTCTGACCCGCAACTGACACCTGAGCGAGAGGAAAAATAGAGAGCCGCACAGGGACGCATAACTCTTCCAGGAACATTTCTGACAATAAGAAATTTTGCGACCTGTAGTAGAAAATGACAGCCAGAAGAAGAACATGGCCTTCGTACACAAAATGTGCAGTGAAATACTGTAAAAATATGCTGAGTCAGAGAGTGATTGACTACCTGCATGACAAACTCTCTGCGTCGAGGCAGTCCTCGCTCCGTTACTAAAGTGTACTCTGGCTCTTTTTCTTTCTTGGCCTGCTGGATCTGAGCCAGTCTGCTGATGGGGTTCATGCCCTGACCGTACTCTGGACTGGTCTGCAGCTGAGAGAGAGTTTGCAAGAGTCATTAATAAAGAAAATTATTTCCATTCACTTCCAGATGTAAATTCAGTGCATTTTGATATTGAGGAATAAATAAAGAGGCAAATTCGTTAAATCAGAATTTATCAATCCTGGTCCTCGCACCCTCTTCATTTAGTATGTTTCTCTTTTTACATCAGACATTTGTTCCAATTCAACAGCAAGTGCCCTGCAAAGTGGACTCTACAAGATATTCTACCATGATTTCCGATTGAAGGAAGTATGTTTCATTCAAATGGCATTTTAGTGTGTGATATGGGAATTTATTTTGCATTTAATTACAGTGGTATATTATGTCACACTTCAAATCTTCTCTAGTAAGAGACTGCAGGCAATGCCATTGTGTCATTCCATGAATGAACATTCTGAAGTGAAATCAAAGGCTTCTCATGCTCAGGTAGAGAGCAATGAAGGAGAAGGGGCTAGGGAAGAATGCGCACTGTATAGGGCATGTCAGTCAAAACACAGTTCAAGCATGAAGCTCTTCTAACGAGCTGGTTATCTAAAGCCCTGCTCACACTCTAGGATTTTAGCCATGATTTGCTCATCGGAGACAAGCATAGGAAATCCTAAAAGATTCCTGAAATCCGTGGCTAAATTCTGTGATCTTTGCTTGTTATTTTGACATGTTCACCAACAGCCGCTTAATGGAGGATGCGATTACATTTTCCTTGAAGTTCTGGCAGTGTCAGAAGTTTTCAGACATTTTCCTGCAGTGTGACAGCCATGAGAAGCATCAATCCAAGAACCAATAGGAGCGCGACAACTTTAACCACAGGGAAATGAAAAAACAGTTTGTTTGTTTTTTCCTGGTTTTATTATTGGGGCACGCTGTGTGCAAAATTGCCACTATAGATTGTTTATGTTTGCTGTGAGGAATCACTTCAGAACACGGGATAGTAAAAGTGTCACGGATGGGTGATGTCAAACTTCATTGTCGTTCAGTCTGACATTATGACAACTGAGATCTTACAGTGAGACATGGAAGCCACGTTCGTGCAGTCTGACATCCTATAATAGTTTAGGATTATTAAAAATCACACAGTGTAAGCCAGGCCTTAAATGGACTGGAAAATACACAAAATGACAGCCAATGTCTGCATTGTTAGCATCACTTAATTTCTTAATGATTTCTTAATATATGAATATCTCAGTTACACTGTCATATTAGCTTAGAATTTGTGTTTAAATGCTACCGTCCAAGGAATTTCTGTGTGGAGTTTGCATGTTCTCCCTGTTTCCTCTGGGTGCTCTGGTTTCCCCCACAAGTCCAAAGACATGTGGTATTGGTGAATTGAATAAGCTAAATTGTCTGTAATGTATGTGTGTGAAAAAGAGTGTATGGATGTTTCCCAGTGATGGGTTGCATCTGGAAGGGCATCCGCTGCGTAAAACATATGCTGGATAAGTTGGCGGTTCATTCCGCTGTGGCGACCCCTGATTAATAAAGGGACTAAGCCAAAAAGAAAATGAATGAATGAATGAATGTTACCATCCAAATAATTACAAATAAAGAAACGTTTTGGGTCAGTAACACATTTTGTTTTAAATGCTGCTCTTTGGCCATTTCTATTAATAAAAGAATACATTTACCAAAAAAAATGAATCAGAGTTTCAACAAAATGATTAAGCACTACTGTTTTAAAAATGTATAATAAAAGTGTTTCTTCAGCAAATCATCATATTAGATTTTTTTGTTTTTTAATCATGTGACACTCAAGAATGGCAAAAAAATATCTGATATTAGAACATGGGAAATTTTGATATTAGAAAACGAAGGAAAAAAAAAAAAAGTTAAAATGAAGATGAAAATGAAAAACAAAACAAAAAAACACTGCAATATATGTTAGGTCTACTGTACAGGTGTACTGTACCCTAAATATCCATTTTTTTTGTACAAAAACATGTAGTTACATTTTACATAGGTTTAACAATCAAAATCTTTTTTTTTTTTTTTTGCAAAGATGTGAATGGTTTCAGAGTTTAAGACCCAGTCATCCTCAAACTAAATCATGTTTTTACCTTAATAATGGACTTGCTTTTCTTCTTAATGCGTAATGGTATTTTGTCAGTGGCAGGAAGTTGAGGCAGTCTGCGCAGCTCCTCCAGGACAGCGATGGCAGCTTGTTTCTTTGCAATTTTCTTGCTTTTGCCTTCACCCTCCCCTGCAAACTCACCGACCGCTACCCTCACCACAAAACTCTTCATGTGAGGAGCCCCTGCCTCTTTTAGCACCTGTCAACAATGACAAGAGTCCAAAAAAAAAACATCAACATGTTGTACTGCCATTACAAAACTCACTTTGCATGTTTTACATTTATCATTTAAATATATGGGGAATAAAAAAAATATTTTTGTACATTTGTAGTATGGCTATGTTGTGATATTGACAGCACATGTTGGCTCAATATTTGAGATATGGCACTAAAACTGCCAGTACATGACAAGTTCCTTTTTTGTATGAGTGATTAATTAATCATTTTTAAAAAGCTGATTCGTTTAAAATTAGCTCTTTCTGAATGGATCTAGGGCGTCACGGTGGCGCAGTGGGTAGCACGTTCGCCTCACAGCAAGAAGGTCGCTGGTTCGAGCCTCGGCTGGGTCAGTTGGCGTTTCTATGTGGAGTTTGCATGTTCTCCCCGTGTTCGCGTGGGTTTCCTCCGGGTGCTCCGGTTTCCCCCACAAGTCCAAAAACATGTGGTATAGGTAAATTGGGTAGGCTAAATTGTCCGTAGTGTATGTGTGTGAATGAGTGTGTGTGGATGTTTCCCAGTGATGGGTTGCAGCTGGAAGGGCATCCGCTGCGTAAAACATATGCTGGATAAGTTGGCGGTTCATTCCGCTGTGGCGACCCCAGATTAATAAAGGGACTAAGCAGAAAAGAAAATGAATGAATGAATGAATGGATCTATGAATCACTGACTCAAATGACTGATTAAAATAACAGATTCATTCAAAAGTTTAACAGCAGTGTTGCTCTGAGATGCACAAATGATCCACTTTGCATTTGTGACAACTTTTGGGACAACAGGGAATAAATTCAGTAAAGTTGCTTTAGCAATGTAAATTTACCAATATACATTTTTTAATTAAGTGAAACCAAAAAGCATGCTACAACAATTTAAAATATTCAATTGGGTCAATAACATGATTGGGCAGACTTGACGGTTTTTCAATTGGCTCGACACATTATTAATCATTGAGCCAATGCTAACAGGCTGTTGCTACCAATGGCAAAAAAAAAAAAAATCGGTTCACTGAATTTCATTTGGGCCCAGTGTTGGGGGTAACGCATTACTAAGTAACGTGAGTTACGTAATAATATTATTTTTCTAAGTAACAGTCAGTGTGTTGTTAATTGCAGAGCTCCTCTATTTAAAAAAAAGAAAGTAAGAAAAAAAAAAAAAAAGAAAGAGATCACGCCTCAGCCAGGTAATAAAAAGTAACGCAAAAGGACCGTAACGCATTGCTTACTATAAAAAGTAACTAAGTAACTAGTTACATTTTTGGGAAGTAACAAAATATTGTAATGCATTACTTTCAAAAGTAACTTTCCCCAACACTGTTTGGGCCAAAATTTTGAATTTGGGCAGTATTTTTTTACGGTGTACACAAACACTAAAACTGAGAAAAATGCCTTGGAAAAAAAGAAGTTATTTTTTTCTTTCTTGTTTTTTTTTTTTTACACCAACCAGTCGGTGTACATGATCAATTTAGTTCCTCTGAAATGGAACAGAACTGAACCTGTAGACTTCATTCAGATGTCATAAAGCCCATTTTAGGCCTAAACTCAATTTTGAGCAAATGTACTTGCTGCACTTTTCCTTTGTACGAAGGTTTGAACTGCTGTATTAAATTACACACACACACACACAGATTTTGAGGAAAATGGGACTCTTGCTTGTGTGATTTAGCTTAACTACATCATTTTGTATAAATATAAAATAACAATAAATATACAAACAATAAATGTTGCACTCCTGTTATTTGTAGCATGATGGGATCATACCTCGAAATCCACAGGCATGTTGCGCTTTAATGCAATCTCAAACACTTGGCTAATCTCTGATTTGTTTAGATTTTCTTGTACTGGCTCATCCGTCATCTACAAGGTAAACACAACATGTATTTTAAGTCACAAGTTAACAAAATGGATAACATACATATTTTCCTTGGATATACTTATGTATTTTCAGGAAATAATTTGAACAAAAGTTGCACAGGGTCGGAATTGCAGAGAAAATACAGATCAATTTAATTGGGGTATAAGTTGTATTTTAAAGTAGCCAATTATAAATGTATTTTAATTCCTCTCACTCAACAACAACAAAAATCAGTTTAACAGTATTCTTAGCAGAAGATGGAATAAAAACTGCAAGTATACAACAAACACAAATTACACTGTAAAAAATGCTGGGATCCACAAAATTCCTTCATGTTGTCCCAACACAAATAGATTAAGTTAAAATTTAGAACTTTTAGAAATTTAAGTGGATTAAACATAAAACATTCAAGTTGTCCCAAAGAACTCTCAAGAATTGTGTTGTTTCAGCTCATTTTTACTAAGTAGTTTGAACAAGCAGCAGAAATCATCTTTTAGAGTATACACTGGTATCTATTTGAAACAAACAAAAAAAAGATTCATTGTAAACGTAATGATTTAAAGTGAAACTAAAACAAGCAACACACATGAAATGCATATTTCAAATACTCCCTTCTCCCTCAATTGGCACCAATCAAAATCTTTGTCTGCTTTGGACATCCTTTTCTTGCGTGACTAAGTTTTTTATACTTCTAATTCACTTTGTAATTACTTTCTTTATAAAAAATACATTACTTATATTCTGGAAAACCCCTTAGATTAGGTTCAAGCTCACAAAGCAGGGCTCTATCATTTATAGGGGTCTATTTATATAGGGGTCTGATTTATAAAATTTGCATAGAGCTAGAAACCTTCATAAAAGTGAACGTACAACAGAATAACTTTGTATTTCTTAATGATTATGGCTCATACGATGATTAAAAGTGATTTAAGTTAGTCAATATTCAAGTTAAATATAAGTTTACTTACAGCTACACACATTCTCCCGTCAAGACTGTATATTACAGATCAGAACTTTCCATGGAAAGTGGCTTATGCACATTTCTGCCCCTTTTTTGGTGCGTGTGCCATGTCTTATAAATAAGACCCTAGCTTTTTTTGTAGAATAACCCATTAATAGCATGTAATGAATATGACCCGTCTCACCTCTGTTAGTTGCTGCAATATTGGCTCTTTCTGCAGGTATTTGATAGCTTTGGCTGCAGCGTCATGTTTAGCGGCCTGACGTGTGCGGCCCTTGCCGTGAAACTGTTGACCACCGATTGAAAGCTCCATATGATACAGTACTGGCCCCACAGGAGGAAATGGGTAGTAATAACTGATCAAAAAGAAAGACAAGTAGTAATGTACATAATGTAATCAATCCTACTGCTTTTGTGCTAAGAGATTAATCACTGGCTATCACACCAGGCAAAACGATGTTATGAATCGTTAGGAAAAATAAATAGATTGGAATAGAAAGTACATACTGCTGCATGGAGCGTGCATACGGGCTTGGTGCTCTGACGTTGTAGTTAAATGCTGGTCTCATCCCCTGGTAGGCATCTATAGGTTTATAGATGGGCTTTTTGCCCAACTTCATACAAAGTGCATTAAGCTCCACAGTGTGGGTTACATTATCTGCATGAGAGAGAGAAACATGTCAAAGAGCTGCTTGCTCATTCATAAGGTTCAAGCTATTACAGTAATGTTAGAAAATGCCATTACAATTTGTAGATAATTAACATATAAACTAACTCAATTCATCAATCGTTCTAATGTGGTGACTTTGTGATCAAGAAACTGTATTAATCACTTAAAGTTATAAGGCTTAAAAGCATTTATTTTAAAAAGATAGCATTTTTTTTAGCATTATAACTGTCTTTACTGTAACATTTGTCCAAATTTATGTATGATTAATTTAATCTTTTAAAAAAAATGTACCAATCACATTTTATTTCACAATGTTTTTTTTGCGATTGCCAAGCTGAATTTTCAGTATCCATCATTATGATCACTTCGAATATGCTGATCTGGTGCTCAAGAAAATAGGGAGAAAATGTATTATAAAAAAACGTTATTACAAAAATTGGTTATTATTTTTACCAGTGTTAAAATTGTTGCTTAATATTTTTTGTTATTTAATCTTACTCTCCTCAAAGTTTTGATGCCTATCACAAATATATGATACACTGGATGTTTAAAGATGCATTCAATGTTAAAATTAAGTTATTATAAATGATATTCATTTTGGAAATCACAAAGCAATACATTGCCTAAAAAAATTTATTTCAGTATCAAATACTCGCTACTTATAAAAGTGGTTCATGCTACTTTAAATTTGAAGTCTCCAAAGCAGATCCTGTAGTAAAGTAGTAAATCCTGCTATAAAGGTCCCATGAAATTAAAATAAAGTTTTTTAGATGTTAGTATCAGTATTGTTAGTTTTTAGGATATCTATAAGCTATAGATATAAACATGTAAAGCTTTAGTAGTTTGTCACTTCCGCCTAAAGGGATCAACGGTTTTATTCAAGCATTCAAGAATACTTCAGTTTCTCATCAAATCGTGACCAATCAAATGCTCTCTAGTATCTGACATGCCCCACCCCCTTCTTTTCATGCTTTTCATTTGATGCGCGTGAGCTCAACCATTCTCACTGGCAGTGCGGTGATAAAACAAAATGATATTGGCTGGGTTTTTTTTAAAGGGGAGGAGCTACACTATGTCCCACCCTCTCCATGTTTCGGATGCGATTACGTCAAACACTAAATAAAAATGCACATTTCAAAGTACTTCACAGGACCTTTAACTTTCAATACCGTTGTTTTCTTCCTTAAGATTTAACAATATAAGGACGAGAATATTTTCACTTAATAAGATAAAATGTAATAATTAGACGTACACTCTGAGCCCTTGTAGATCCCACCTGGGCTCTTACCGGGGTGGCGGGGGCTTCTGTGACTGGGTTTGGGAAGAGTTGTTTGGGCGAGAGCACTGGATGCTGCGGAGTGCTGCGCTTTTTTAATACTGGTCCCCTCTGCATCCCAATGCTGATCCCCCAGAGTCAAGCGCACTGAGAAAATCTGACCAACACACACCGTCAGAAAGTATTAACAGGTGGGAAGGGATGGTTTCGTGTGATTGTGTGTATAGTAAAGTGTCAGGTCTTACCTTGGAGTGGGCTGGTCCTTGTTCACTCAGCAGCTTGTATTCAGGTTGGATCTTGTTGTAACGGGCTAACTCATTCACTAAACACATCGGGGTCTTCTCTTTAGGGTTTGCCATGTTAGATACTGGAATACAACATTAAAGTACAAATGAAATCAAAACTACCCATATGATTTTGTTAGCTCACATTACTAGTTTTGTGAAGAACAATTCATCTCGGCATGTCATTAAGAAAAAAAAAATAGCTTGCCCTTGTAATCTAAAATTGAAATCTGAAAATGCACTTCCTGTTTTTTTTTTCTGTTAAATTGTCAGATTATGTATGACTTAGGTATTCAACTGTCAGTTTTGACAACAAACGTCTGTTAGGTTGTAATAACTCTTCTAAAACCCATTTACCCATCTTTCTGAATGAAATGCCTACATTACTACATCCATTCACCTCGCAGTAGAAGAAACAAGCCACGCCCACTGTTTTCTTATTTCATATTCTGTTTCTCTAGGAACTGTCACAATACAAAAAAAAATGGTAGCAGTTTTTGGTTCATGAAAAGATTATTTCAATAATGGAGCACTGTAACATTTACTGATCCAAGCATATTTTTAGTTATCAGAGCATAACTAGGGCCTAATATGTTAGCTTCCGCATTAGCCAGAAAAATGCAAAACCGTTTAAAAGTTTGATGTCATTTTTGTTTGTGTTTTGATCACTGAATGCCTGTACTGAATTACAAAGTACAATAAAGCAGTATTATGTGTAATAATATTAATACTATAATTAATTTATTTACTTTTTAATTTTACGCAAAATGTTTAAACATGGGGCTGCACGGTGGCGCAGTGGGTAGCACATTCGCCTCACAGCAAGAAGGTCACTGGTTCGAGCCTCGGCTGGGTCAGTTGGCGTTTCTGTGTGGAGTTTGCATGTTCTCCCCGTGTTTGCGTGGGTTTCCTCCGGGTGCTCCGGTTTCCCCCACAAGTCCAAAGACATGCAGTACAGGTGAATTGGGTAAGCTAAATTGTCCGTAGTGTATGTGTGTGAATGAGTGTGTATGGAAGTTTCCCAGTGATGGGTTGCAGCTGGAAGGGCATCCGCTGCGTAAAACATATGCTGGATAAGTTGGCGGTTCATCCCGCTGTGGCGACCCCAGATTAATAAAGGGACTAAGCCGAAAAGAAAATGAATGAATGAATGTTTAAACATGCTTTCAGTATTTTAGGAAACATGTATATTTTATAACATAATTGTAAGATTTTATTGCTGACATGAAATATATGAGGATAAAAATGTTTTTAAAGATTTAATCTTACACTTTATTTTGGCTAGTTGCCAAGGGGGGAAAAAATGACTACTATACAGACATAAAAAAATCCTAATAAAAATTAGAAAAACAAAACATACTATGAAACTGCTCAAATGAAAGAGAAAACTTTGAAGGGAAGCTTTGTGGATAATATACCTCAAATTACTCAAACACAAACTAAACTAAAAGTAATAACTATATAGACATAATAATATAAAACTTTTTTTAAAGGCACGCAAGAAAATTGCTAAAATTAACTAATTAAAATGAAAAATAAATAAATAATTAAATGAACACATAAAAAACACTTCCTTAATAAATTGCTTAATTGATAAAATAGCAGTCACTCACCTGTGGGGTTGCAAAAGGGCGTGGCTGAGGCGGACGGCAGGGCGGAGTTTCGCAGTGGGTGACTGGCACTCTCTGAGGGTAAGGAGGCGGTCCCACAGGGAATGCTGAACCCGGGTTGGGGCGGGACCAGTTGTAAAGGGGTGGTGCTGGGTGCAGGGTTGCCAGGCGCTTGGAACTGAAGCTGTGACATTCTGATTGGCTTGTAAGAAGGTGGGTTGATTGAATGACCAGATATAAACTTTGCAGTCGAGAAAGAAGAGAACTTTACAAAGAGGGTTGTGTGTGAAAGAGAGAGATTGAAGAGTGTGGGTTTGTAGAGTAAAAATGACTGCAAAGCTCTATCTACAGAGAGAAAAAAAACGCCGAAAATGATCAAGATTAGAATGAGGTTATGTTTAATCAGTTCTCAGAAATATTATTCTATATTTGCACTTCCAACTTACATTAATAACAGATTTGGCGAATGTAGATTGTAGGATTTGACAAAGAAAATAGAAAGCTTCATTTTTACTTCAATATTCAAACACGGTTTACATTTGTTTTAAAATACTGCAACGTAAACCTAATGTATGCTAGTTGGCAAGAAAATGTCAAATGGTGTGTTATTTTTGATACTCAAATTTATTTTAACATGATTTTAAAAAAGGATAATCAAGTACACATTGCTTCAAACCATTACATATTCATCTAGAAATATTGCTTAAATTATAGAATAGTTATTTTTACCCATACTTACCAAAAAAAATCATCAAATAAAGCCAAACATAGCACAAACTAATTGTGAGTTTAGAATTTTGACCCTGGACCACAAAACCAGTCTTATGTCGCACAGGTATATTTCTGACAATAGACAAAAATACATTGTATGGGTCAAAAATCAATGAAAGCTTATTTATATGAACGTTCAGGTAATGTATAAATCTCATTTTCCAAAAAATGACACTTACGACTTATTTTTATGGTCCAGGGTCACAACGTTGTGATCATATTGATAGAAGCCTCAACAATTCATGCATCAAATGTGATACTGTACACTTTCTAGGGTTACTGCAATGATGGCAAATATCAAGATGTAAAATCAACATATTAAAGTAACATGGCAACCAGCTCTAATTGGCTGACAGCTTCTGGAAACCTGATCAACAGCACAAGAAGAAAATACATCGCCTTGCAAAAAAGTTGACAATACAAAACACGCATCAACACTGCACACTCAATCAGTGTCATTAAGTTAAACCGATTATTTCGTATATTAGCATCAGCACAGGCTGAACATAATAGGTGTTTACAGTATAATATTACCTAGTGTATACTTTAGCACGAAATGTATACTGGATTCTAACATAGCTTTAAAAAGCCAACGCAGAAGCCGGTTAAGTTGAAAAGAATAATAAATATCAGCTGTCAGACTCCTCCTCCCACCCCTGCAAAGCAAAGTATAAAAGCCGGCTATATAAACATACACATGCTATACATTTAACAAGCATGATAAACCAAATCAGTCGCGCCAAAATAATATTACATATGCATTTTAGTTAAAAAGCATCCATGGCAATATGCGATAAAATCCTCTCAGATCAATATGAATGGCTCGAGCTAACGCACTAGCAGCTCGCGCATCTCCACAACTCCGGCTAAATAAAGCTCACCTCGGTTTTATTTCTCCCCGGCTGTGATTTACTCCATGAGTTAAGATGTTAACGCGTAGTGTCTGTCCGCTTTAGACCTTTTTATAGGGGTTCTAGACTGGTTTAGTATGAAAATACGGGAAAGAGGTAGAGAGGGTGAGTGTGGACAGGGCAAACACTAAAGAGAATAGCCCGATATTTTCCGCCCCTGCCAGGAAATGACATCATGCCGCCCGTTTGTGGGATTAAAATTATGAAAACATTGTTTTTAATGATTAACAATAACATTAATCAGCAGTTCTGATATTTAACAACTCATATTTAAAGGAAAACTGTATTTGCTGAGGTATTTGCGGTGTGGTTAATAAGCGGGCCTTGTGTTACAGTGGCGGCGGGTGGAGGGGCTTGTAACCCAATCCCTCTTACAAACATGTTTTGGACACACTTGAAGCGCACTTTATCCATCTGAAATGCCGTTTATTGGTGTAATTGACAGTTTTGTAAATTTTAATGCAGCAGTGTTCTATATGCAACAGTTCTCACACTTTTTTTTGTATGTACACAGTGTAAAAATAACAAATTGCATTATCATTAAAATAAGGAGGAGCTCAGCACGTTTTACCTCCGTATAAAAAGAAAATATCTTTATAAAATGCTACTGTGTTCTTTAACAACTCATTTGAAGCATTTAGAGTGGTCATAGAGGGAAAACTTTGTGAAGACTGGTGATGTAGTACTCATAAACTCAACCTTAATTAAAGTAACAGTCCAAGTGACAAATATCAAATCCATGTAAGTAGTTTTAAATTAAAAAACGTGTGACTTCTTTCCAGTGCGTCGTATATATCTAAAGAGGTGGGAAAAATGTTTATTTTTCTCTTCACACACACGCATTTACACACACAACTGATAGATATAATTATTGCTGAAGCACTTTTCCGACAGCACATTAACACTTGATCACATCTTGAATCATGATGGGAAAGATTTGGTAGGAGAAAAGTCTTGCATAAATTAGAGTCCTGAGAGTTTAGGGTAAAAGGTAAAGGTTTAAAGGTTGTACGCCTGTCGGATGTTGAGCGTATCTTTCATCATTAGGTCTCTGAGTCTCCATAAAGCATCGGCCATCGTGGTGTGAGCGCCTTTGCTTTTCAGCCAGTGAGTAGGGAGATGACTCTCCTGTTCCCTACTAAGCCGGCAGTCTTTTCTCTGCGCTGAAGGAAAGATAATCAGAAAGAGAACATCTCAAAGATGTGTAATAAACAAATCTGTTTAAAATGTCAAATAATGTCAATAAATGCCAAAAAACACAGTTAAAGATGTTAATGGCTGTAATGTCACATATGTCAATGGTACAGTCAAAGAACTAACGGCCGGTTTACACTGGGTAAGACGCATTTTTGTGGCACAATACTAAACACAGGTCTAAATGTTGAGCCTGTCCACTTTTGACCACTTCAAGTGACAGTAAAAAAAAAAAATAATAATAATTTGAGTGGATTTCTTTTGTAATGTAAATGCTCATGTGGCCAGATGCATTCCAACAGCCACTGAAGACCACCTTGTGTCCATCAACTGACCTAATTATGAAACATTACATAACATATTGCTGAAGTGTGCTAGCCAGATGAGCTTTAAACTTTGTTGTTTGACATCTTAAGCTTGGTCTGAAGGCAAATAAAGTCAAAATCACAATGTTCTCTTACCAGTATACTGATTCTAACGCAAACCAAAACAATTCTAGAGTAGTTTTCAGCGCATATATTGTTTTCCTTTGTGCAGTTTGAAAGGAGACAATCAAATTTTAACTAATGCTAGATTAAAAGTTCAGAAAAAGGCCCAAAAAATAAATAAATAAATAAAAAAATCTGAAAAGTTGGAAAAGAGTTGCATTAAAACACCAGATATTTAGAATCTATTTAATGCATCTTGGGTAAAAAAAATAAAATAAAAACAAATAAGTCTACATATGCAAACTCATTTTACCCTTAAGGCTCTGGTCCCACTTGCTAACAGTGGAGGATTCAGCACTGAGGCCCTCGATGTACTTCAGATACGCCTCTGAATGCAGGAGACGCTGGGGTTTTGGAGGTGGAGCAACAAAAATAGGTGGGGCTGGCTGTTGATGGCCTGGTTGACCTTGACCTGGATATGGTGGTGGAGCTTGTTGTCCTGGTCCATATCCAGCCATCTGAGAGGACAAAGAATAGTACAGAAAGTAACTACAATTTGCATCTGCATTAGCATCACTACTGAAAGCTGAATGAATATGTTCTTCACCTGCATGCCATAAGGGTTTCCAGGACCAGGGCTTCCAGTCATTCCATTCATTCCTGGGACCATCACACCTGAGAAGGAATGCAAAAAGTCTTTTTAAATATGGAAAAGCTGTATGATTAAACAAATTACAAATAATGCACACTGACAGGATAATGTTTTTATTAGTTAAAGGCACAATATGTAAGATTTTTTCACTAAAATATATATTTTTTTAAAAACACAAGATCAGTGCAGTGCTTTTTGCTGATTTACGTAATTATATTTATCACAAATGTTTTCAAAGAATGCTCAAATCCAGAGAAATAAGCGATTTTAACTAGTGACATGAACATGTAATTGTGTCACCATGCTAGTGACATCACCCTCAGAGAAACACCAAAGATGCTTGAATATGTCGTGCATTTTATTAGACGAACCTTAAAATGTATTTAGCATAAAACGATCACGATGGAAGAACCGAAGTGACAAATATCTGCCTCTTTTCGCTCACTTGTCTCTCTCAGCAATAGTTCAGGCTTTTGTTTTGCTTTGTTGAATTTCAGCTTTACTCTGCTTTATACTAACATGATAATAAGGTTTGAATATATTAGCTCATCCATGAAAATAATTTCTGCAGGAGTCTCGTAGGATGTAATGAAGACAACAACTCCCCTGATTTGACACACTGCCACAAAGCTATCAAACTACACCTTTGCTTGTAGTGAACATGCCCTCTAGTGGCAAACATTACATACTGTGCCTTTAAATTATCCCCAAACAAATTGCTTGTATAAAACAAAGGCCCTGTGTACACCTGATTTTAAGATGCATTTTCATCAGTCTGAACTTTCTGAGATTTACTTTCAAGAAATTCTATGGGGTTAAAGCATTAAATCCGTTTGCTTTTATTATGCAAACCCTCATGTGGAGCTATTTGAACAGCCACTAAAATGACTTCTCTCTGCATACTGACTGAACATGCCATCGAGATGTTAAGATTTAAATCATAGTTGCTAAAAACAGCATTTCCATTCACTTGCTTTCTTACGCTCTTCTAAAATGCATAACAAGGATTTGTTTCTTCAGCAGTCTCAATGAGAGTGCTCAATGTGACGGTGATGTAGAATCTGAACACCGGATCACCACAAATGCACATTAATATCAGGCAGAAACACAGCCAGAGACTCAATGGAGTTAGTGAGTAGAAAAGTGGAGTTGACAAATCTTGTGTACTAATTAAACTAAGAAATTATGTGTTAGTCATGTTGTGTGAATATTCTCACTCTATGAACTAGAGATAACTAAAATTAGATAATATCTGTATCTCTGCATTGTCTAGGGACAAGCATTTCTACGGTCTTCTGTTTCAAAACCAAAAAAGGTGCCTTGCTGTCTAGGCACTAGTTCACTAGTATTTGGAACAAAGCTATGGCTATGATAAAAAAAAAGATTTATTTCCCCCCAATTTGGATTGGAGCCTCTCAGAAGATCTTCAGGTGGAGTTCCTGATTAATCAGTGTGCTTCTTACCCGGATGGGGCATACCAGGGTACCCGGCCATGCCTGGTAGAAGGTAGTGCTGGGAAGGCAGCTGGGGCACCCCCATGTGATGAGGTGGAGTGCCACCCATGCCCATCATGCCCTCAGGACCCTGCATAGGCATGTAGGGCGGGCCATAATTTCCCATCATGCCTTGGGTGAGGAGGAGATAGCACAAAAAGATCCATGCATTGATGACATGCAGCAGTCTAAACAAGTCATGCAACTACAAAATAACAGTCATGTCAATGTCTACGAAAGTGTGAGATGAACAAGTGAATACTTCAAACATGGTTAATTCAGGCATGTAAACAAGAACTCTACATATTTATGGGTTAATAAAAAGGTTGTCATGCACAAAGAAAAATGAAAAACTTTGAAAAAAAAAGAGGTAGCAATATTCAAAAATGAACAAAAAAAAAAAAAATCATACAAACAAAAGATATTTAGTGAAATGAACTGAATTGACAATAATGGGGTAGATTTTTGGTTGGTATGGGGCAGATAGTGACATGATTGAGGTTGATGGGTTGAGATGGTTTAAATGGATGAGAATTGTTGGAGGGTGCCCGGATGCTGCACCTGTCTCTTTCAGCATGGGTCGGGGGATTTGGCGTTACCTGGGACAGGTGGCATGGCCTGGTTTAGCATCCCCATAGCGCTTGGGGGACGTACCACCCCCATCATTGTGCCGACTGGGGTACCTGCTCTTGGGGAAGCCTGTTGTTGTTGCTGCTGCTGCTGCTGCTGAAGGACCCTCTCCCGCTCCTGCTGTTCTACCAGTTTAGCTGCTCGTTCTGTCAAAACATTGGCAAATTAATTATAATCTTCATAAACAGTCTTAGCAAGAAAGAAAGAGCTGGCATACAGATAGATACCATCTGCAAAGCATCTTAAACTGTGCATGGGATAGTAAGAAAGAAAAACAAATACATAGATCTGGGCAAAATAAATCTACAAATCATGACTATATTTATTTACTTAAAGTCGGCATGAACCAGATGTTGCAGTGAAAGAAATAGAAAGGATGGTGGGACAGTATTGGATTGCTGTATTTTGATACTGATGTAATCTCATGTGAGAGTGATGTATAATCAGTAATGCTGTAACTGTTTCTTTAACATTGTGCAAACACAATATGAAGTGTCTTAATTTGCAAAAAACAAAAACACATCTTGTGAGTCCTAAAGCATTCATTGTGTAATGATCACAAATTGGATTTTAGACAGCAGTTCAATGACCAAGAAGTTAATAGCAATTTAGTTAAAGCGTGTTTCATACAAAGAACTAGGACAATATTGTTGGAATCACATTGAGAACAATTTTTTCCCCTGCAGAAAACTGCAGCACATGCTAATGTAAACAGAACAATATTTTATGTGCATGCTAATATGTTTTTGTAGTTCTTTAAAATTACTGTTCCTGGTTTGAAGGTGTTTTTGTTAAACACAATATTAATATCGGTTTATGAAGAAATCATTTGAGTTAATTTTTCAGTGATCCACTCACAAAGATTTTTTTTTTGTTTCAAATGTTTGTTAAAAACAGCTGATTCATTTGAATGCAGATTCAATTAATCTTACATTAAGATTTTTAGTCTTTAATCATTAAGATGGTTTAAGTGTATAATTCATATACACTTGACAGGCCTAAACCAGCCAAAATTACAACAAAATAGTTTAATTATTATTATTGGGGGAAAAAAATACCCCCCCATTGTCAGCATTGCACACCCCATTTTTAAGTAACAAACTGTTCCACCCTTGCGTCAGTAAACACTAGCAGTAAGGAAGTCATTTAAATGAAAAACTATAAGCACACAAATGAAAGAAATCTTAATCTGCATAGAAAAATCATATTTAATCCATGGTCAAAAAAACATTTTAATTTAAAGATTTTAAATAAACAATGCTTATATCTCTTTTTAAAACTAAACAATGGACATGAACATTCACATCTGAGATTCCAGATGCAGCCCTTACATATTCTGACTGAACTGCATGTATTCTTCTCAGTGCCTTGAAAAAATATTTAGCTTTGACAATGACTGGCAATATATTAGTATCCATGGTAACCAGGACTAACACATGCTCTCAGTAAAGACTGATGACGTACCTTCATATTCCGCCTTCTTAGTAGCTTCCAGATTCCTCCATTCTGTGCCCACCAGACGACTCAGCTCTCCGAAAGAGAAATCAGGGTGGCGAGCCTTTATTAGAGCCCTCACTTCACTGCTAAACAGGATGTAGCCGCTCATATTGATCTTACGCTTGGCTCCTTCCTTTTTGGACATACCCTTTATCTTTGGTGTGGACTGAGTAAAGGGGAAACAGAAAAGATGACAACTATTATTAAATATGAACAAAGCTTAACCTAATCAAATTTAAATTAGAGAGTTAATTATTCTAAATAAGAAATTACTTAAAGAGAACAGATGAAAAGAACAATATAAATGATTCATGTTTGCAATAGATGGACAAACACCATCTGTCTTGTTTGTAGAACCAAGAAAATTGGCATTAACTTGCTTATGGCAATGAGGTAAACACATTTACAGCATTTGTACATAACAGAAAAAAATCTAAATTCTTTTGAATGTAATATTGGATAGTGTGGGCAATGGCTGATTTCTTTGAAATATATATGGCACCTGTGGTGGTGTGTAAGGCATATCCATATCACTTGTTGTGGACGCCTGACTGGGTGGCATTGAGGGTGTCGCAGCTGCTTCTTCGTCATCTTCATCCAGGTCATCCATATCATCATCGAGATCCTCCATGTCTGCAAACTTAGCCTCTAGCTCCTCAATCTTCTTATCTAGCAGGGGAGATGGCACCTTCTGGGGTACAATGGGTTTTCTGAAAATGAAAATTAATTTAATGCATCAGAGTGGGG
Organism: Danio jaintianensis; assembly: GCA_903798115.1. Lineage (NCBI taxonomy): Eukaryota > Metazoa > Chordata > Actinopteri > Cypriniformes > Danionidae > Danio > Danio jaintianensis. Next base: position 7,928,521 of record CAIGQV010019356.1, read on the forward strand.
TTAAACCCAACTAATGACTTCAAAGCTATAAATCCAAAGACTACTAAAGTGTTTCCACATACAGTTTATGCCAGTATTATTAGCCCTCCTGAATAATTAGCCCCCTGTATATTTTTTTCCATAAGTTCTGTTTAACGGAAAGATTTTTTTTCAACACATTTCTAAACATAATAGTTTTAATAACTAATTTCTAATAACTGATCTCCTTTATCTTTGCCATAATGACAGTACATAATATTTTAATAGATATTTTTAAAGTGCATTTTAAAGGCTTAACTAGGTTAACTAGGCAAGTTATTGTATAATGGTGGTTTGTTCTGTAGATAATCCAAAATAAATATTGCTTAAGGGGGCTAATAATATTGGACTTAAAATGGTTTGAAAAAAATCTAAACCGCAAAATAAAACAAATAAGACTTTCTCCAGAAGAATACATTTTACAGCAAATACTGTAAAAAATCCCCTGCTTTGTTAAACATAATTTGGGAAATATTTAAAAAAGAAAATAAATTCACAGGAGGGCTAATAATTTTGACTTCAACTGTATGTGATGCAAATTTTGTCATACAAGTACTCAGTGTGCACCACGTGATTTTTGTGAATGCATAAGCTTTCTATGGTGGTGCTGATAATGGAGCTCTCTGGAATGTGATACAAATGCGTCAGTTGTTGCCTTGGCAATGTAATTGTAATGTAAACAGCGATATGGATGATAATCAGATATTTCTGTTTTTGGGACTCCTTTTTTTACTGATATTTACTTTGTTGAATAACAAAAACATAATGAATGAATTAATAGCATGCTTCCGTTTAGCTAGCTATGGAGAGTATCCAAGCAACAGTGGGTACATCAAACACACATGAGTTCTACCAGTTCTGCATGGTTGTCTAACCTTGCCTAAAATGTTGTGCCGAGAACGGTTTGTAATCATGCTGAATAAGGCTCAAGGTTTCTGACTGTATAAAAACAATTAGTAAAATAGTGAAAAAGCATCTTTAGTTTGCCCCAATTGTGTCCACACTGGCCATCGATTCACAGTTTTTACCAAAGACAGCAAAATAAGGAGATTAAAACAGTCAACTTTAATTTAAACAAGAAACAACAAACATTTTTGTTGCTTGTTTCATTCAGAAAGAAAATCAATGTAATGTAATCTAATCACTGGACAAGGACAAATATTTCTAATGTGGATGTTTTAAGTGGATTCTTAGGGAATATCGTCAAATGAAGCATAATTTGAAATGCCGTGTGTTTGACTGTGACTTCAGTTTAGACAATAGCAGTTTTAAAGTAATAAGACATACTAAAGAACTTCCTCACGCTGGAAAAATACTTGAATAGTTCCCACTGCTAAAATTGTAGGAAATAAAAGGCACCTGAAGTAGAAGATCTCATCATCAACCACTTTGGCTGAGAGGGAGAAACGTTTAAGGGCTTTAAACTTCTTCATCTGCTTTTCGCTCTCGATGTAGCGACTTTCAAACAGAAGCACATCTTCCTCTGGACACTCAGTTGGCCTGCAGGAAAGGAAGTCCTTAAAGGAAGACACCAGACATTTCCCTGAGGAAAAAAAGAGAGAAGATTTAAAACTAGGACTGTAGCAAGATTTCAAACACAGTCTTGAGGGTAGGAAACCAAAAAAGGGAAAAGCTGAACTAAAATGAAAATGTTTAAAAACTTAATCAGCTGCATGAATCCCATTTGTGGCCAAGCACAGTTTAATACGTTTAACATGATATATTTGCTACCGGATATGCTGTAATTTATTTCACTCGACTGCTTTTGTTCTCACCAAGCGATCCCGAACTGCTTCAATTATGCGTTCAGGATACTACGGTGGCTAGTCTTACAGCATAAAAATCACTGGAGACTTTTACAAGAAGCAGGTCTTAATTGTATTTCCAGTGTCTTTGTGAAATGAGTCTCTCAGCATGCTAATGATCACAGAGGCGCCAGAATGCGACAAGAATGGTTGGCACAATTTCATTATCACAGCTTGAACACCCACAGTTTGAAGAGTTTTGAGTCATGGATGGACAGCAGACTGATACAGAATGTCTAAAAATGAATAACAGCATACTCAAAACACAGGTCATAGGACAGTTCTCTTCCAGGTTGCTGAGGAAAACTTCACGTTTGTAGAACATCTTTGTCGGCTCGTGTTCCGTTTCTTCAGGGTGGATAAAGATGGGTCCGAAGAAAAATGCAGCTCCATCCCGCAGCCACATCTTCTCGATCCTGTCCACATTAACAATAACAACTCAATATATTTATGTAAACAAATTACTGGTCAGTTTTTACCTATATGATGAGCTATTTGGATAAAATATATATATAGTATAAATATAGATAGTATAAATTTGTTTACCTGCCAACTCGTGGTCGCACCAGCCCATGGGAGCGTATGTAGACACAGTCGCCCAGCTTAAGCCACATTTCATTGTAGTGGAGCTGTTCATAATACTGGCATCCCAGCTCCCCATTGGCAACTTCAACTGGAACGTCTTCTCGATCCTGTGTTGAATATTTGCAAGGTTACTTGCTAAATTAAACTGATGAAAACAACAAAAAAAATACTCAAAATAAATCATTTTCTTTGTACCTTCTCAATGAATCCACCGCTTTCTCCATCGGGAAGGTCAGCTGCTTTGTCTTTTACACTGACAAACATGGAGGCGACTCGAACTACAGGTAAAGGAACCTCCCGGGAGACTAGTTTGACAGAGTTAGGTGGCATAGACCATATCTTGATCTTCTTGAAGGCTTTGGTCCTGACAGTGTATCGGGATTCACATACATACACATCTTCGGGTTTAAAGCCATCTGGTTGCAACTTAAAATAATCCTTAAAAAAAAAAAAAAAAAAAAAAAAAAAAAAATAAATCCACATTCAACATACTTAAAGAGCTTGTTGGAAAAAGAAAAAAAGTTTAGAGAGATAGTTCACACAAATTAATTACCTCATTTATTCTCCCTCATGTGTTTTTAAACCTTTATGAGTTTTTTCTGTTGAACACAAAAGAAAATATTTTGAAGATTGTAGTTGCTGGGACCCATTGACTTCCACAGTAGGAATAAAAATACTATGGAAGTCAATGGCAACCAGCATTTTTCTAAATATTTGAGTTCAACAGAAGAAACTTAAAAACGTCCTAAAGCAAAGGCTGAGTAAATAATTTGAATTATTAGTAAATGATGAGAATTTTCGATGTTTTGGTGAACTATCCCTTTAAAAAAATAATTTTCATGAATCATACAAATTATTGAACTAATTCAAAACACTTAGACTTACCTTTACAAACAACACAAAGCACTTGCCCAGGATCTTGCTGAAAGGCATGCGGTTGTTGTAGTCGCTCTTAAAAACCTCCTTCTCCAGGAACTTGCGTGTTGCCAGATGGAAGGTTTCTTCTGGACGATAAAACCAACATCCATACATCCACTGCTGACCTGCAGAAAACATATCATACAATTTTATTGCAAAACCTAAAAAGTATAACTGATGACCACAAATTAAACTCAAACAAGCAACTCCAATAAGGGTGAATGTGCATACCAGTTTCATCTTTCCAGAGCTTCTCAATGCAGACAACGTGGGGTTGTAAATTTGCTTCTGCGGGCTGAACATATACGTAGTCTCCTATGCTGTAGGTGTTGTTTTCAAAACTGCAGTCCTGACTATAAGAGCTTTGAGAACCTGACGGCCACTGGCCACCTTCTGCAGGGCCCTCTGCTTTGTCCTCTTCTGGAAGAGCTATTGATCATAAAAGCAAACGCATACACCTTAGTAAACTTCAAAATTAAAAAAATATAGAATTTCAGAAGCAAGATTTAAAAGAGTATCCTAGGGTGTTATTTCCATAACTTTAAACATAGTAGAAGTAACAGTGAAGAAATTTCTTAAACATCAAAAGCATAAAACCTTTTTTATCCTCCTCCCGTTTCAGTCGGTCTTCCTCAATTTCCTGGGGCAGCTTTTCTCGCTTTTCTTGATCTATGTCTGAATGCAGATGTTTGGATGTGTAGCTCAGTGCTGGGGTCAGCAGGATTTCGCCATTTTTGCACAGCTCATCACGGATCTTCACAAAGAAATGCTGCAGCTCCACAGAATCCTCAAAGATCTCGGAATCGGTCCTGAAAACACAAAAGTAGTTTAGAAAAGGAGTTCGACTACCATAAATCTAACATCAAACTCTGAATAGAGATGTTCTAACCCTATCGAACATCGCTTTACAGAATGCCCAAGCAACTGTTTTGCCCATAATTAAATATAGAAAATCAATGAAAAAAGCACTGTATACATCTCATAAAAGTATCCAAATGAGTGACATGCCAAGATGAAGATATGAAGCCATGAATTAGGGTAGCACGATACTGGAAAAATCTGATATTGCAATATGAATACAGTTTTACAAGATGGAATTGGCATTGAATAGCAAAATATATTTGACAGTTTTCTGAGGAGTCTAACAGTATTCAGGTACATAAATTGAACAATCACAATGCAAAAAACGCTTTGCTTCGTCTCGTTTCTAGTCTAAATATCAAATAATTCTTAGATCAAGTAAAAATATTGTTTTGTTTCCAACTTCAACAACTTTATGAGAATTTTTTTTATTTATTTATGTTTTGCATAAATCGTATATAAATTCTGTATACAGTAACTGAATACAATTCTGTGGCTCCTGGTCGACTAGAATTAATAATAATAATAATTTCTTACATTTATATAGCGCTTTTCTAGACACTCAAAGCGCTTTTACACAATGGGGGGAATCTCCTCATCCACCACCACTGTGCAGCATCCACCTGGATGACGCGACGGCAGCCATATTGCGCCAGACCGCACACCACACACCAGCCGATTGGTGGAGAGGAGACAGAGTGATAAAGTCAATTATGATATGGGGATGGTTAGGAGGCCATGATGGACAGAGGCCAGTGGGCAGATTTGGCCAGGATGCCGGGGTTAAACCCCTACTCTTTTTCGAATGACATCCTGGGATTTTTAACGACCACAGAGAATCAGGACCTCGGTTTAACATCTCATCCGAAAGACGGCGCTCACTGAGCAGTATAGAGTCCCCTTCACTATACTGGGGCGTTAGGACCCACACAGACCGCAGGTTGAGCGCCCCCTGTTGGCCTCACTAACGCCACTTCCGGCAGCAACCTAGCTTTCCCATGTGGTCTCCCATCCAGGTACTAACCGGGCGCAGCCCTGCTTAGCTTCAGTGGGCAACCATGTGAGAGTTGCAGAGAGCTAGCTGCCGGCGACTCAACATTGATTGAGACAATTAAGACTCAACATTGCATATTTTGCGATGTGACTATTGCACATTGCGATATCGATGCTGAAACTATATATTGGGCAGCCCTACCATGAATCATACAATTATATTAAATTCATTCATTCATTTTCTTTTCGGCTTAGTCCCTTTATTAATCTGGGGTCGCCACAGCGGAATGAACCACCAACTTATCCAGTATATGTTCTACGCAGCGGATGCCCTTCCAGCTGCAACCCATCTCTGGGAAACATCCATACACACTCATTCACACACATACACTACGGACAATTTTTAGCTTACCCAATTTACCTATACCGCATGTCTTTGGACTTGTGGGGGAAACCGGAGCACCCGGAGGAAACCCACGCGAACACGGGGAGAACATGCAAACTCCACACAGAAACGCCAACTGACCCAGCCGAGGCTCGAACCAGCGACCTTCTTGCTGTGAGGCGAACGTGCTACCCACTGCGCCACCGCGTCGCCTTATATTAAATTAAAGGATAATTATAGTTAGCAATGAAGCCTTTTCACATTTTTGGATATCTCAGCAGTGGAAGCCATCATAGTTGGGCAAACTTAGAGAGCAGTGAATGGGAGAGTACAACAAATATTTTTTGTATTCCTATTTGCTCAAATAATAAAAGAAAAACTCCAATAGTGTTTTCACAACTATCAAAAAAGGAAAATTGTGTGAGAAATGGCACACAGAAGAGAACAACATCAAATTTTCTGCCCCACCCATAGACGCTGCATTAAAAATACAATACTTGATTTAATGCAAAGATGAATCAATACAAAGTATAGCTTTATAAATGTACATACATTTTTTTTTTTTAAATCAAGGCATTAAAAAAACTTCCAAGGAATTAAGACGCTGATGACTGTTAAACCATCTTCTAATTCTTGTGAAAAGGGTCCATTGCATGGCTTCATAATCTTGGCATGCAACTCATATGGATCCTTTTATTCTTTCTTTTGAATTCCACAGAAGAAAAAAAAAAAGAAAAATCATACAACGGGGAGCAAAAACTGATGAATAAATCAGGAATGGGTCTGAATAATGATGACAAGAATAGCTGATTTTCACACTCTTCTCTGCTTACCTGTTGAGACGTCTTGCTTTCTCCAGCACCTCGAACACATGCTCCTGGAAGACATCCAGTCTTCGGTAGCGCCCACGATCCACATTATTACGAATAATCTCTAAAGTAAGGGGTGGATCCTCTGGGTTAGCTGGGTCGATTGCAGGCACCTCTGCCAAAGAGTCACTATAACATCGGCCTTCGTCATCCTGGTGCCCCATCATTGAAACAAAGAGGTTTCGGATAAGCTCACGGACAAGAGAGGCAACCGACAACCCCCCCAGACCACCTTCATCTCCATTCTCCTCTTCCTCAATCCGTCGACGAGCTTCCAGAAACGCTCGGTGAAGCAGTAGAGCATCACGGTATATTAAAGACTCTGGCTCGTTGTAAGTACATGCGTTGTTGAACATGAGGATGAAGTCTTCTGCCAGTGAGTCAACATCCTGGTAGCGTCCCTGCACCATGTAGCTGCGTATTCGCTCCATGTCGATTGGACGCTTAATGGCAGCATAATAGTCAGGCAGTTCAGAACGGGATGGTAGCCGCAGGAAAACAGTGCTGAGACGCCGGCCACGATTGTCTGTGAAGTTGCGCACGGCTTCGTAGAGATCGGTGAGCTTCTGTTGGAGTGGTGTGGTCTGGGTGCGAGCCTTTTTAGGGGAGACCGCAACTCCACTACGGCCTAGAATAAGGGGCATTTAGTGTTTACTTAATACAGGGTATATACAGGAATCAAGAGTGAAATTCTATATCTTTTAAGACCTTTTTAAAGACTCTTTCCATACATTTTAGAACCTCATAACAACTTTTGGTTTCAATTAATTTAACTTGCAGTATATTTACTAAATACTGATTACAAGAAACTAATCCAAAACTAAAACATAATTTATATACTGAATAAAAACGCTAATCCAGCAGGTGGCGCCTATAGAACTGCAGAAATAGCGCTGTTACCTTGGTTACTGCAGTAAACAAAGCAGCTTGATGTCAAATTTAGCAGGATTTTATCGATTTCATAAACTACACAGCATCCTGATATATTTACAGATTAAATTTAGCCAAACTTTGCATACAACTATACATTGTATAATCAAAAAATGATACAAAATGTAATACCTTGTAAAATAGCATTTAAAAATTAAATACTTTTTTAGTGTCTTAAATTTCTCTACATTGATTTATCAACTTTTAATACTTTTTAAGGCCCCACGGACACCCTGTAATAATATTTTTAAAAGTTACATTTAAAATAAGCACCTCAATTAGTGTGTCTGAATTCAAGTATGCAGATGTGATAAATACTTACGAAGTTTGAGTTTGGGAGAGCCAACGTCGTCCTCCTCTGGAGCAGGGCCAAGCTCCTTCTGTTTATCCTTAACCATCTTCTCCAAGACATTTGCATCATTATAAACCTAAGGGTTAATAAAAAAAACGAATAAAAACATGAATTTCAACATGGACTTTCAAGATTCTAAAACTAACTTGATTTACAACCACAAAAGCACATAATGACAATATTTACTTCCAAGAAGAACCGGTACTTTTAAAAAAAAACTATAAACGTCATTTAAAAGGGTCCTTTTATGCATTTTCACATTTTTTATGTTAGTCAGTGTCTAACGTGCATGTTTGTACATAAAAAAGACGCGCAAAGTTAGTAATCTCAAAGTCCACTTCAAGGGGAGTTATTTTGTTTCAAAAATCTCAACTCAAGAACTACAACGAATGGTTCATTTGGAATACAAGCATTGTTTTACCAGGATTTATGATGTCACAAAGTGGCCCAAATCCCACCCATGGAAATTCAAATGGAAGGGAGTGGGAAGGGGCAAAACAATGTTGCCATTCTGAAATAGGCTGCTACATCCATGCGGGCAAAGGATCCACATAAACCTCTTGACCAATATTCTCAGTTTAAATTGATTGTATTGTGAAACATTTTATAATCAGATTCTCAAATGTGTAAGAACAAAGTATAAGAATGAGCCCTATGCTGTAATAAAAGTCTGCAGTAGGTATGATTTTGTTAATGTTCTCAAAAAAGGTATCTTATGCTGACAAAACCTCTATTTATTTAATCAAAAACATAGTAAAACACATATCTTGAAACCCTATTGCAGCATAATTTAATAGTTTTCTATGTTTTAATATATTTTAAAATTTAATTGAATCATGTGATAGCAAAGCTGAATTTTCACTGCAGTATTTAGTGTCAGATAATCAATCAGAAATCATAATATGCAGATTTGGTGTTAAAAAAAAAATAAAAACATTAATTGTTGAAAACAGTTGTGCTGTAAAATATTTTTGTAGAAAATATGATAATTTTTTCAAGAATTCTATAATGAAAGGTTGAAAAGGACAGAATTTATTTATTTATTTATTTGAAAAAAGAAATCAGCATTGTAATGTAACAAAAAATGTAAATAATATTATGTGTTCTTAAGGTTTCTTTTTAAACAAGATAATTGGTCCTTATTATATATCAGTTTCTTAAAAAAATAATAATAATAATCTTTTGATCTGTAATTTATTCCTACTTAATGATGCTCACCTGAGATCCCTCCTCATTATAGTGACGGGCATTGCGAAACATAAGCTTCATGTCCTCCATAAGTGCATCCTCATTGTTATAACGCTCAGTGCGGATATTGTTCTCAATGGTACGCATATCCATTGGATCTTGAATAATCTTGTAGTAGTCTGGGTAGTCCTTCTTTAAAGGCTTCACCATGAAGAGGTCACAAAGTCGCCGTCCAGAGGCTGGCTCGCGTGCCTCGGTCACCACAGCATACAGTATCTTCATTCGGTTTTTCTTGGTGCTCTTCTTGTGGCTGTAACAAACAGATTATGAAACCAATGCAAGAGAGTCAGAGAGAATTCAATTAGTTGGATAGAGTGTAACTGAAGTTTTGTTTTTAGTCAATCACCTTTTCTTTTTACTACTTCCTACATCAGAATTTGCAGTAGAGACATCTCCTTCATCGTCATCTCGAAACTCTCTTTTCTTTTGCTAGAAAAACAAAAAAACAAAGAAATAACCCATCATTTTCATTCATTTGTTAGCCCTTCAAAAGCTTTAGTTAACAAATCAGACTGACCTGCATTATGAGCTGTAGCCTCTGTGCACGTTTGTATATAGTGGAGTTGGGCATGTTGTAGCGTTTGGCATTCTCAAACATGACCGAGAGATCAGTCTCAATCTGCTCGACTCCATCATAATCGCCATTCTTCATTTTATCCCTATAAAGAATATATGGACACAATTTGTAAATATTGACTTTAACATTAAAGACTCTAATCAAAGTTTTCTCATTTGTTCCATGTGCAAACCTGATTTGTTGCAGAGAGATGGGGTTTTTGATCTGATGGTAGTAATCTGGGTATTCCCTTCTCGAGGGCAGCTGGAGGAAGGGCTCGGAGAGGAGCAGGCCTTGAACACTTCTTGCTCCTCGCACTGACTGGTACAAAAGGAGGATGGGATCACCTGCACTGAGACCACAATCGGCCTCGGTTTCTCCAGTGTCATAACGCACAGTCCCTGAGAGAGAGATAAAGAAGAGTCAAATGTATTTCAGAGAACAATTTTCAGATATCTTCCACTGTAGACCTTGCCAATGCATGTTGGTCATACATCGCAGCTTTTGGTAAATACCAAAAGATTCCTATAATCCTATGTTAAAATCCTATGGTTTTTGATCATTTATTTATTGTTCACAACAGAATTAATGGCTGTTGTGATCAAATTTTTCTTATGATAAATTGATGGCAGTGTCTGAAGATTCGAGAGACTTGAGTGTGATTTTTCTTTCTACAAAACCAACAGAAGTGTTGAACCTGATGACGAAAATGTCAAAACATGGATTTTTTGTTTTGTTTTATTTTAATAAAAGGCATATTAAGAGCAAAATGAACACTACAGATTGTTTTATTGCGGTTTGGTACCATTTCAGAATGTGGGCTACTCCTTAGTCTTCTTACTTCTCATGTTTGGCACATCTTAATTGTTGTACTGTCTGATATTATGACAACTTAGATCCTAGTACTGTGACATGGGGATCATGTTCATATTCATACAGTCTGACAAGCTACAACCCTATAAGATTATTAAAAATCGTAGTGTAAGTTGGGCTTAGGTAGAGCTCTCATACACTCTCTAATGAACTGTCAATGGGTGACGTGTACCTGTGAGAATAGAGTCTTCATCACTTTCAGATCCAGCCTGAAGAGCCATGGTGATGGCAGACAGACGATCACCCTGAGCAGACCTCCGGTTTCTAGCAATACACATACAAAAAGTATGTTACAAACATAAATATGCATCTTCAAAGCAACCAGTCAAAGAAAATAAAAAATACCTAATGCGGAGGCTGGATTTAGTGGGTTCAGCCTGCTCAATCTCGATCTTTCTCTGAGCGAACACTTTCTTAATAGTGTTAGCATCCTTTAGAAAGATAAAAAGGAGTTTGTTGCACAGGATTAGATCTATATATCATGGAAACGTATTGGAATAAAGTATATAACGTTGGTATACAGTTTCCCAACCTTGAAAACTTGAGATCCTGGCTCATTGTAGGTTTTGGCATTTTTTACCAAAAGATCAATGTCCTTGGCCATGGCACTAATAGATTTATAATGTCCCCCCTACAACAGAACAACATATTAATATTATCCATTATATATTAATCGAGATCATATTAATATTATTTGGCAAAGCAGAAATATGCTATTCCTTATGTGAATGTGCAAAAATCTGATTAAATTACTAAAAGAATAGAGTGTAGAAAACGACAAAACTATATCTGGTACATCATTGTGCATTTCCAATTACTTAAAAAAACTAAAATTATATCAAAACAAATACCAGCTATATCTTGCTGCAAAACAGCCTGCTATTGTACAGTGAAAATAACTGGAATCGGCTAACACTATTTTCCAATACTTAGACCCATGGATAAAGGATAAAGATGCTAACATGTTATAATAATTCTTCACCAAATTTTCATGAGATGAAAAGGGTTATTATTTACTGCATATCATTTTGTACAATTGAAGATATTTTCCATCAACAGCCTCTGAAAATTTACTATAACATCTCCAAACATGCATTACAGCAAGTTTATATTGCTACATTAAGCTAGTGTGTGTTCAATACCTGTATCCTCTGAGCCACAGCACGCAGATCTATTGGCTCTTTAATGACAGCATAGTAGTCTGGATAATGCTGGAACAAACAAAAGAAAAATTTATCAATGAAATTAAACGTTTATCACTAAAAATCCAACTTAAACCAGGTTTTATTGAAGTAACAAATTAGTCTGACATGAATCAAGTGCACACGCTTGGGTCTTACCAATTTGGAGGGAAGTTTTTGGAAGAGCTCACTAACAAGCCTCCCTGAGGAATCAGTGCAGGATGCAATGGCTTCCAAGAGCTGCTCCAGTATGGCTTTTAAATAGCTTGGTGGTCTCTGTTAATTGCAGATGTATAGAGGGGAAAATATTATATCGGTCTGGATGTCTATGGACCAAACGTAAAAAATAAAAACTACTAAAGTTGTACATCTGTCTGTCTATTTTCTTTACCTCCTCCTCCATAGAAGCGTTTGTGTTCTCTGCATCTTCACTTTCCTCATCATCCTCAGCCTCCTCTCCATCCCCACCCTGCAGCAGTTCATTCTTGGCAGATAGGAAGACGTTCAAAAGCTTAGAAGCCGCTCTGTGCTCTGCACTGTCAGCCTGTTGTAAGAGAACATAAGAGGTAAATTAGTGTTTCTGAATTGTTGTGATGTTGAGCAACTTTGCATGTGCATCCGTAGCATAAAATAAAAGACAGACTCAGCTGATTCATGTGCCAGAAACATCAATATTTAATGTACTTAAATGTTTACATGCAAACTTACCTGATAGTAAGCTTTGGTGTTATTAATTAGCAGATGAAAGTCAGCTGAAAACTGTTCCACATCCTGGTATTCCTCTGCCCTGAGCTTCTGCTGTATTTTCATCATGTCTATGGGCTGGCTCACTATTTCATAATAGTCAGGCTGATTTCTAAAACAAGAAAATGATGAGGAGAGATTAGATGATGAGGAGAGACATAGATTAGTGTCTATTGCATTCATTTCGCTCAGGGTTTGTTTCATCACATTGTAAAACGAATCAAACAATCAATTACAATTTAGCCTTTTTTGAATTAGTTATTTATTTATTAAAGGTCCTGTGAAGTCCTGTGAATTGTGCATTTTTATTCGACATTTGACAATTTCAACTAAAACATGGAGAGGGTGGGACATAGTAGCTCCTCCCCCTTTTAATAAAACAGCCAATAGCATTTTGTATTATAACAGCTCCGCCAGTGAGAGTGGTTGATCTCCAGCACATCAACTGAAGTGTCTTGAAGGGGCGGGGCATGTCAGATACTAGAGAGCATTTGATTGGTCACGATTTGATGAGAAACTGAAGTATATGGTGACGTGAAAAAAATTGTTGATCCATTTAGATCAATTTTATAACGTCTAAACACAAATTGTGTCACTGTTTTGAAGCACACTAGCTTATAGATATCCTTAAAACTAACAATACTCTTACTAACATCTGAAAAAACATTTTAATTTCACGGGACATTTAATATTTTCTATTTTAGTCATATTGCTGCACATTTTTTAATGATTTAATTTCTTTTTAAATATGCCTACATAATGTTTATTAACTTTTGGTCCCATTTACAACAAGCAGAAGAAAAAATGTTGAGCCAGTGTGTATATTGGATTTAGCGCATGGTTTTATAATCTGTAAAACACTGTAAAATTAATCTTGAAATGAAAAAAAGAACTTTGACTTCTTTTTTTATCTGGACTTTTTTTTTCTTTTATTTATTTCTTTACTTCGTTATATTCTCCAATTTGATGCACATTTTTATCAATTACAGGGACTAAAAGAGGTTTCAGAGGCCCAAACAGTGAAACAAAACCACCAACATAATTCAGTGTACAATAAAGACAAGGAATATACTTGTACCTCCTCTTTGGTGCACGAACGAAGAGCTCACAGATCTGTCTGCCTTGCTCATCTTTGTAGTCTCTAACAGTGTTGTACAATTCATGGCACACAGCAATCTAAAGGCAAGATATAGTTGAGGTAATTAAACTTCCAAAAATGGATCTTTAACTAACCTTTGCTGCAGAGAGATTAGCTTAAACCCCATGTACTCACTTGATCAACAGAAGGAGCATTGGAGGCTCTCCTCCTCTTCCATCCACTGACTGGCGTGGATGAGCTGGCATCGTCAAAGTCTCCTCCGCTGGCGCTGCTAGAGGGAGAGGTGGCTCGTCTTCTCTTGGAGCCCATTGAGACAGTACCTGTTCCAATAATCCAAACAAATATCCTTTAAGATGCAGGATTTCCACAACTTGTGTCTAATGAATTCTACAGTTATGAAACATATTAAGAGACCACTTGACAGTTTTATTGATTTGCAATTTAGTTGTGTAAACTGCATTTTTTTTTTTCATTCTTAAATGACATTTCATCCAAATTTAAAATAAAAAATCTTGTCATATAGAGCATCTTTTGCTTATGAAACAAAAAGGTGCAATATTTTTAGGTAGTCGTGTTTAGGCATGGGATGATAACCGTTTTCAAGGTTTACCGCGGTTTGGAAAAGTCAAGGTTTTAAAAACGCTAAAATTGTCTTCAATACCGTTCATAAGGTATACATACGGTTTTTTTTGTTGTTGTTTTTTTATGACGACAGTATCTCCAGCAGAAAAGATATCCAAAGATGCCATTTTAAATTGTGAAGAAATCAGTGTTTTTGAAACTAATGAAAACAGCAGAAGTCAATAATTCATTTTAATTATTTAGCCTGACATGTTTATGGTTTCAAAATATTTGAAATGTTTCTCAAAATAAAATATATTGGTTTAAAAGGGGAAAAAAGCTTTAGTTTTTACCCAGACATATAAAAAGAACATATTTCAGAGCAGTAATCACAATACTGTGAAACCGTAATATTGTTATCCAAGGTTATCATACTGTCAGAATCTTATACCTGCGCATGCCTAGTCATGTTTATATTCATTAATAGACAGCAAAATACAGACATTTAACCATCAGAAGAGCTAAGTTATCAATAGTTGGTGGAATAACCCCGATTTTTAATTCACGAAAACATTTGTATTTCTGTCCAACTGTCATTTTCTGAAGAAAAAAATTGGTCTAAATGCCAATGTTTTTATTTTACATTTGAAAGAAACATTATCAGATCTTCATAGATTAAAACAAATATCAGGATTTAATTCAAACTCATACCTACTAAACCCTTAAAACATACTAATTTTCCATAACTGTATCTAAAGTAATTTATTGGGGTAAAGTTGGTTTTATATCCACACATTCAGACTTTCTCCTTAATGTGATATTTTCAGAAAAGTAATTGCTAACTCTAAATGGGACATCATATTAGCAGCCAAAGACTATCAACGTACAACATTGTTCAGTCAATTAAATTGTGCCAACGTAGTTTTGAAGTCATACTTGCTTGCCATTTCTGACAGAATATTCAAAAGTAGCATGGTAGAACGAATGTGCGAATATAAAACCAACTTTACCTCAATTAGTAATGTCCATTTGTATGTCAGGTACCAATCTTTAACATGTACTAATTTGTATGTTAAACAAACGTCTTCAGAAAGACCATAAATGTCAATCTGAAAGCAACAACTGTAAACTCCTCATGCAGCTTTTGTTTTACAGTAGAGCATAAATATTACAGATTTGTATCACTATATTCCAATTACAATGTTTGTTTTTGTTAACTTTGAACATAACCATTATACATTGTTCCATACTTACTGTTTACAATGTCTACCAGTCAAATATATTACAGTTGGCCACTTAATGAAGAACAAAGGAAAGTTTGAACATTAATTCATCGCCCATATATGAATTTTCCACACCAGTTTCAACGTTTGAATATACACCAGAAGCTATTATATGATATCTGCATCTACGTTGTTATTATGAATTGCATACTTAGCCGCGTGCTAACCTTCCGGTAACCAATCCCTAAACGACAGCAGCCAATCGACGCTCCGTGTTTCAGTCAAACAAAAGAGCGCACTTGCGGCGTGCTCTAGTACACACTCACTTCACTGGAAAACACTCTTCGGTTTCCTATAATATTATTGTCTGGATAAATACATATATTTGGGAACAAAATGTTTTAGAAACAGCGGAACTTACCCGTAATATCGCGACTTTATTGGCGCACTTAGGAATAATCCTTCAGTAACAACAGAGCAGCAACTGATAGCCAGCAGTTAGCGTCGATGGCTAGCAAAGTACCGCCTCCTCAGTCAGAGCAACCGGAAGTTGTTTATAAAAGCTCCTCCTCACTTCCGAAACATTCTCCTCCCTAAAAACAACAAAAAACGGCAGTCTATGCCTGACATGAGATCAACTTAAACGACTGTTGTATTTTTTGTTGATACTCTGTTGTGTCCATTCCAGAATTACAGCAAATTTAAAATATCCACGGAAGTAGTGGAAGACATAATATCACAAACTGTATAGCAAAGATATTGAGCTGAATGAAAAAATAATGACCTAACAGACATAATAAATAACAATACAGTAATTAAAATCGACACAGACTATACTATAGGCTACTACGCGATACCACACTATACCTTGTATTCCTGACGTTGTGGGGACCAAATGTCCCCACAAGTAGAGCAATGCCAGTACATTTTGACCTTGTAGGGACTTTTTTGCCCCTATGAAGAAAACAGTTCATAAATCACACAAAATTAAGTATTTTGAAAATGTAAACCACTGTAAAAAAAATGTCGGGTATTCCACACAATTACTTCATGTTGTCCCAACACAAATCAATTAAGTTAACCTAATCGTTTTTACAAATTTAAGTGGATTGAACATAAAACAATTAAGTTGTCCACAAAAAAGCTAATTATGAATTGTGTTGTTTCAGCTCATTTTAAATAAGTAGCCTAGTTTTAATAAGTTGCAAAAGTCATGTTTTAAGTGTGCAGATTGTTTCCTGTAAGGGTTAAGGTGTTGGGTTGTGGTAGAATATGTCTGTACAGTAGCCTATACAAACAAAGTGTATTCTATAGTCTTTAATACAAGTCATTACGTCTATGGCAAGTCCCCATAAAGATAGCTGTACAAGTGTTGTTTTTGTTTTGTTTTTTTGTATGTCATAAATGCCATATGTCATTTTATAATATAAACTGAAAGAAAACAAATGAAAAATTACAATTTACTCTGTAAATTTACAAGTGTCATTTTAATTGCTTATTTTCAAATACTCTTTAGAAAGACTATAGTCCAATGTAAACTCGTTAAACATTTTTTTAAATTAGTTTTCTTCAGCTGAAAACATAGTATTTAATGAATATTGCAGTTTAAAATAAAACTCAAAGGTGATTTAAATGGAACAATAGCCTACTACGAATAAACTCGATACACAGTGTTTTAAACATTTTTTTAAAAATCTCTTTCTGACTGTATTTTTTTCTGTCATTTTGTCACAATGTAGTTAGTCTAGCAGACCTTTTTAAACCTGTCTTTTTGTGAAATGTAAACAGTTTATCTAAACCTCTGTCTCTCTGCGGACGGCTCTCGGGAGTAGTATCATAGTATCCGGATTGTATCATTATATTGTCAAATGAAAGACGCCTCCTTCAGTCGCTACTTGACGTCAGGGTAGATCCCGCGACTATTGCATCGAAAGAGAATTGCGGACAGATAAAGAGCAGAAGAGGACCACCATCCGTCCACAGGAGCAGACGATCAGGTATTTATTTCAAGCTTTCCTCGAACTCTGCGGTTGAAGTGTATGAACTGATTTTAATGTAATAACAGAATCTTCTGCAATGCATGGTGCGGGCGAAACAGTGTGTCCATGGGGCATATTTTAAGTCTGTGTAAAATAACGTCGATTTTAAACCGGGATTGCTTCTATTTTTAGTCAATTCAGGTTATTGCATGCCTGTTCCTAGAAGATTATTAGTGCAGGTGGACACAGACTCCTGCATTCGCATCTATGCGCAATGTCTGAACACACACACATACACACACACACACATACGCACGCACGCACGCACACACACACACACGAACAATATGCATCCATTGGCATAGTAGTGCATTGTTCGATGCTCAATTACTAGGGATATACTAGGGACAAATAGTGGGGATTTTGTGCATTGCACGTTTACAATTGAGCTGGTTTACTAAAATCTTAGTTAATTTGATTCATTTGTTGTATGTGTGTTTTATTTCTAAAAGCAAAGGTATTACTATGGTACTGTATATGTATAGCATGACACCGAATGATTATCATATTCAAATAACTGCAATGAACAGCATCAGCATTGCGTTCGTACAAAACCATATCGTTGCTAGGACTTTGTGTACAGATCTGAAATTTGAATGTTTACTATAACTGATGTAAGATAATGAAAGCATTAAAGTTATCAGAAATGCTAGAATGATCTTATGTGTATGAGCTGTTTTGGTTGTTGAATCTGCACACTAGTTTGATATTTTGTAAGCTCTGGTTTGGTTCTGTTTTTTATATATATATTTTTTTTTTTTACTTTGGTCAGTAAAAGAATGTGAATAATCTTTAAAAAAAAATACATTTATAAATTTTAGTTCCAGAATTACAACAATCAATCATGTATCCATATAGCCACAAAAACTAAGTATAATTTTAAACACTGTCTTTATTGTTTAAAATATACACTGATTTCTTGATTTTACAGAAATCAAAACCAAACACACAAATAATAATAATAATAAATATAAATATATATATATATATATTTATTTATTTATTTAATAAATATAGATTAATAAAATAAATATATTATAAAATGAAATACAACAAACAAAATTACATAAAACATTAAAATAACATTTGTGATCATTTTTATAAAAAAAATAAATGTAGTCTAATTTAAATGTTTATTATTTTAAATCAATTATATTTTTGCAAACTCATTGGAGAAAAAGGTTAACGAAACAAATAAATGTATACAAAATTATATATAAAAATATAATACATCTAAAAAATGTTGCATGACCATTAAAAATATTTAATATGATATCTTTCTTTTTAAGTTATTTTTATTATTTTAAGAAAAGTAACCATGAAAAGTGAGACAAACGTTAAATACCTGAAGATTACTAATCAATAATTTTAATTATTAACAATAATTAAACCAAAAAAAATAAATAATAATTTTTAAGTGGGCATATGCTAGGTTATTATTATCATGTATCATACATCAAAATGACAAATCAATAAGTAACAAATCAATATCATAAGGTCTGACAAATAAAAAAAGTAACAATTTAATTTACAGTGTAAATGTACTGTTCTATTATTAATAACTATAAATTATGCATGAGGATGTGCAAAATCCCTAAACCAATCCCTCACCCTAACCCTATGGGAGAACATTTTGTTAATTAGGGCTAATATTACTTAAATGTAGAACTATAACATATTACACTATACACACATTACACTATAATATAAACATAATTACATAAGGTAAAAAATAATAATAATAATAATAATACAAGAAAACAAATAAAAATAAAAAGAAGTGAGATTTATGCATTGAAGTCATATAAAAAGCACAAGGAATGTCCCTCCTCCTTATATTACCAGTATGGTCAGTCTGTTGGAAAGATCAATAAGTATCAGATAACAGAGTAGTGGCTCCTCAGAGAAGCATTAATAGAGATGTAAATCACATTGATCCATTTAGACTCAATAGTACTTCATGTAAAGAAAGTTCTTCATGACTTAAGGTTTCAAGTGTGGAGTTAAGTAAGTTACGGAGGTGTGCAATGTTTGATGCATTTTTGATGGATATTTTAAAACAGGTAACAGGGTCACTGGAGTTTGCCTATAAAAATTTCATTTCAAAATCTATAGCAAAACTGTCTGACACTGCAGACGCGTAGCCTAAATAAAATGCCTCATTACGCAACCACAAACTGTTGGTATGGTCCATCATCCCCTCCATGGAGAAAAGTAACAGGTACCATGTGATGACGGCATTCACACATCTAGGCTTCAGTGGCGGTGTGATGTGGTAATGAACACCTGAACAATGCCACACTGTTTTTTATTGCTGTAAGAAAGAATTAATAATCTGTTTTGTCTCATTGTCTAATTTTCCATTACTCTGATTTATTAATTGACCTCTAATTTTGTGTTCTTGTAGTTTCTGAGTGGCAAATCAACTATAAAATGCCTTTAGGAGAAGATGAAAATGGATGGAAAAAGAAGACAACTGATATCAAGGAAAATTACGATTTCAAGGAGGTCTTGGGGACGTGAGTGTTGGATCAAATTATTGCTTGATTTACCACAAAAGTGCCCAGATCATTGTTTGATTAATCTCACATGCAACTGGCTTCTGTGATATTGCATTTGGTGTTATTTTGGTATTGTTTATATTCTATTGCTTATATACTTCTTTTATTATATTCAATAAGTTTTTTAATATTTCATATATTCTTTCTTTTATTTCTTTTTTAGTTTAGTTTAGCATTCTGTATTTTTGATGTTTATTATATATTTTTTAATATTAATATGTTTGGTTTAATTTTTAATTTCAGTTTATTTTTTGTTCAGTTTAAATTCATACAGGGCGGCTGTAATTTGGTATAATTTAGTTCCATTTTTTTTTTTTTTTTTATATTCAGAAATTTTAGAAGTTATTTTTAGTTAGCTGCCTTAGTCTTTTTTCAGTTTTTCAGTTAACAAAAACATTTTAGTAGTTTCTGTTTAAAATAATAATCCTGGTTTGAGTAATTTTATACTTTAGGACTGATATGAAAGCAATAAACCTATACCAAGCACACTTTTGAAGGGGTTCATGACATATTATTCCCAGCTATGATGTTGTTTAAAAATTGCTTACTGTACACTTACTGTACATAGTTTTCCATTATATTACATTATTTTTTGTTCCAAATCATTATTAGCATACAGAATAGCTTCATTTTATGCTCAAAGATTGTGTCTCTGTCGCCTCACAGCAAGAAGGTTGCTGGTTTGAGCCCCGGCTGGGTCAGGCTTGGCCGGCATCCACTGCGTAAGACATATGCTGGATAAGTTGGCGGTTCATTCCGCTGTGGCGACCCGTGATAAATAAAGGGACTAAGCCGAAGGAAAATGAATGAATGAATGAATGAATGATTTTGTATTTTGCATCTTTCAGCAAAATACTTGCCTTTCTGTGGCTTGAATGAAGTCTGTATGGTATGTGTCTAATAGACATCTAAATGTAGATGGAATGGCTAAAACAAGGCTAATTTGGGCTGTCAGTGAAAATCTAACAGACATCTCAGAATATCCCAAAACTAGACTATAGTCATCAAATACAGATTAGACAAACATGTAGTCATTCACTCCTTTGTATTTGATGACTAATCTAGTTTTGGGCTTTTCTTAGATGTTCACTGACAGACCAAATTTAGATGATTTTTAGATGTCTATTAGACATATTTTAAAAACATAAAAATGCTTGCTGGGTATATAGTTCTAGTTGCTCTATTTATTTATTTATTTTTTGTTTTGTGACAATTATCTGTTTTGGGCTGCTGTCTTGAACTAAATGTGCCCACATGGAAAAAAATGACCACATGAAAAAATACTATAGTAATTTATAGTAAATTCTGCAAATAGTGTTTTGAACCATACTACAGTACAGTGCATCATACTGTATCTATTATAGTATTTACAATTCTTTGTTAATCTGTGAATGCTCTAGTATTTACTATAGTGAACTGATTAGCTAGAATAAATACTGTAGTATACTTTAGTTATTACAATAGTAAACTGGTATATTAAAGTGTAATATACCATATAGTTGTAGAAGTATGAACTACAGTATTAGGTTATTTGTTTATATTACTATAGTTGTTGTGTTTCCATAGTAACAGATTCATTCAAATAATTTACTATTAAAAATTACTACTAAATTCTGCAAACAGTGCTTTGAACCATACTATAGTAAAGTGTATCATACTGGATGTATTATAGTATTTACAACTCTTTGTTATTGAATGCTCCAGCGGACTGTAGTATTAACTATAGTTAACTAATTAGCTATAATAAATACTGTAGTATACTTTAATTATTACAATAGTAAACTGTGGTGTATTAAAGTATAATATACCACAGTTGTAGAAGTATTAGAAGTACTATAGTACTATAGTTGTTGTGTTGCCATAGTAACAGCTTAATTCAAGTACTTTATGACATGGTTCAAAAACACTACAATCTTTACCATAGTATTTTTCATGTGGGTAATATGTCTAATGCGATGCCTGTGAGGTTGTCCTAGACATGAACACGATGCTTCTCAACCATCAACAAGTATTCCTCTTCCTAATGGTGTTCTGTAGTTTTTTTAATCTCCTTCATTTGTTTTAGTCAGTTGAGGATAACAATATGTCATGTTGGCATTCTAAAAACAATTTTCAGAATATGTTGGCACTGAGTGGCGTCTGAAACAGAACTCATCCATTTTTCTGTTGGAGCAGTTGCCTCTTTTTCTCACTTTGCCGGGTGTGATTAACGACACCTCGGCGAGGCACGCAGCAGGCTTTCATTAGCCGTCAATATTGAGAAATTGTTAAATTTACTTTCACATTTATTTACGGTGGAGATGACAAATGACAAAATCTACAATTTCCTATATTTCAAAATCACTGCTTAGTCATGTTTGAAGTTATCCTAGCTGGGAAAAAATTAAATTGCAATTTTACAAAAAACTCTGTATAACAGTATAAAGTGTTTTCACGACACATCACCAGTCGCCATATTGGAGAACAGAACGGTAGCTGATTACTGCTGCTAAAAATAATCAATTATTGTCACATTTTGGCCTGTACTAATCTGAATATACCATTTAGTGTTTGAAAGACTTCAAAAAGTTATTAAAAATCAAGCAAAAAAGAGCCTATTAAATTCATTTTGTTAAAATATTACACATTTTCCTGCTTACTAATTTGTTCTCTATTAGATTTATCAGCTTACACACGTTTTCCATAATATAAACAGCATACATAAGCAAGACAATGTACTCAGTAGTAAATTACTGTGCAATCCATGCTGTTGTTTACATCTGGGTATCTCCATCATGGCCTCACATGCGGGTAACTGACACAATTGTTACGTAAGTGAAAACACAGGCAGTCAGTTCAACACTGCAGCTGGACAGTGTATCTCATATCTGTATTTCATCATACAGTGTCATAAAATGTAAGAGTATTTAAACTGAAAGCCTAAACAAAAGGCTAAACTAACCTTTGTTGAGGAGCATGTTGTGTAGACAGAGAACTGGTAAAAGGAAGTTGGAGGTGAAATGTCGTGGTCGTGGTGTTTTCTGTAGCAGGTTTGGGTTTCTTATGACTACAGGGCAAAATGAATGCACCTGAATGCATCAGAAGTTTCTTCAGCAACACATGGTTCCTTCCCTGCATTCATCACCAAATCAGACAGCAATTTTTATGCAGGACAAGAAACCCTGTCAAACAGCAAAACAAGTAAGTTCCTTTAAGCTGAAAACATTCAAATAATGAAATGGCAGCCCAGAGTCCTGATCTGAACCTGACTAAAAATCTCTGGAAAATCCTTGGTGACAAAGTTCTGGCTAACAAACACTGCAGTCAGTGAACTGTGGAGGTGAGTGAAGAAAAACTGATCAAGAGATGTTTGTGAGAAACTAGTGATGTTTGTGAGAGACTAATGATGTTTACTAGAGACTAGTG
>CAIGQV010019356.1:7968695-8005961 GCA_903798115.1 Danio jaintianensis
GTGTGTGTGTGTGTGTGTGTGTGTGTGTGTGTGTGTGTGTGCGTGTGTACGTGTTTTTGTGACATGTCAGGACACAAATCTGTATAATGACATAGATATGACACAGGTATTACAAAAAGGAGGTGAAATATGAGGACACAGCTGATGTCCTCATTTCTCAAAAAGCTTATAAATCACACAGAATGAGTTTAATCAGAGAGTACACTGTTTCCTGTGATGGTTGGGTTTAGGGGTAGGGTGGGGTTAGGCCAATACAAAATACGGTTTGTGCTGTATAAAATCAATGGAAACCTATGTAATGTACCCACTTTTCACAAAAACAAACATGCGTGTGTGTGTGTGTGTGTGTGTGTGCGTGCGTGTGTGTGTGTATTGAAACGAAACCTTAAATTAAAAATAGAAATGAAGAACGTTTTAACAGCTACCTAAAATAAATTGTTTACA
Organism: Danio jaintianensis; assembly: GCA_903798115.1. Classification (NCBI taxonomy): domain Eukaryota; kingdom Metazoa; phylum Chordata; class Actinopteri; order Cypriniformes; family Danionidae; genus Danio; species Danio jaintianensis. The sequence continues at coordinate 7,969,140 of CAIGQV010019356.1, forward strand.
ATAAAGTAGAAAAATGAGTATACATAAAACTGAAATAAAAGTGGATTAAAGATATATAAAGAAATATAAGCAAGTAATGAAAATGACTAAAGCACAAATAAATGCTATTATTAAAAATATTATTATTACATAATTGTACATAAACATGGGGAAAATAAATGATAAATTAACACTTTGATAATAAAAAATTAGCAGATTGTCCTATTTGAACCATACAAGAAATAAAAAGTTGAACGTTTTCTGCAGAAAATACACTGAAAACATATTTGGTGTAAAACTTATTTGGTGTTTTCACTCTGAAATTACAGGTAGATTTCACTAACAATCGTCTGAGGCTAGAATTTTGTTCTAATCATTGCTGTTTTTCTTTTCTTTCAGAATAAAACATGAGAATATTGTTTCCCTGGAAGACATCTTCGAGAGTCAGTCACATTTGTATCTGGTCATGCAACTGTGAGTTTACAATTTCCAGCACGTTATGAACACATCGACCACAGTGACTTACTTTTCTATGTCCCCGTTTAAACCTGGTATTAAAATCTAAGTGAACAAAGCTACTTACAGGTGTAAATGGGGCCTATGGCATTGTTTCCACCTGTTATAATGAGGCCATTAACTTAACTTTTTATTTTGTACTGTTCACTGAGGTCTACTTACAAAGATCTTAAAATTGTTACAACAAAAAACATAGATTTAAAGTTATAGGCGTTTTCTGTCCTGTTTTGACCCCTTTTATTAGAATATTAGCTGATTTAATAGGTATGGCGGAATGTAGACTCTGTAGACCAAATGGCTGCTGCTCTGATTGGCTAACAGTTATGTTTGAAAGTTTTTACTCTGGACTGAATAATGGGAGATGGAAATGGATTTGCTGAATAAACTCTGATGTAGTGAACATTACAGCTGACTCCATTGTTTACTGTTGGTTACTAGGTTACCAATACTACAGTCAGTGGCTCTAACAAATTGATGGAAATTCACTTTCTTTTGGCGAACTTTCAAAAGATTTGTTTCACAATAGGTTGAAAACCCAGCTAATGTGTTTTACCCCAATAGTTTTCTTCAGAGCATCTTTACAATTTAATTTCTGTGCAGACCTGTTTGTCTTTCTCATTATTAACCCACTAAAGCAGGGGTGTTCAGACTCTGTCCATGAGAGTTTACACCTGCCAGGAAGTTTCTAGTGTGCAAGAACTTACAATTAGAATTAGGTTCGAGTGTTTTTAATTAGACATTGTGATTTCATAGTTGGTGACACTTTTGATATGCATTAAAAAGCTTCTCTTTCGACCACGTGTTCAGATTTGTTATTTCATCATGTTCTACGTCACTTTTGTAGCATCTTGGCAGACCAACTGTGATCGGATCACTAAAAAAATCCTTGTTAATACATGTTGGAAATCTTTCTACACTGCAAAAATGCTTTTCTTACTTAGAGTTTTTGTCTTGTTTCTACACTGTAAATGATATGATCAATAAGTCATGACAACATATGTTTTTAGTTAATTGTAACTTATTAAACTAAGTTAATCATATTCCAACTTAATTGTATTGTGCAAGCTGTTTTATGTCAGTTCAATATAATATAAGTTCAAATGACTCAAAAGGTTAATTTGATTCAGTTAAAAAATGTAAAGCAATCAGTATTTTTTTACAGTGTAGTCCAAATATCTCAAAATTCTTAAAATCAAGAAGTATTTTCTAGACAAGGAAAAAATATTGTCTTGTTTTGAGAAATAATAAATCAAAATTAAGTAAGTGTTTCTTTAAAACAAGCAAAATAATCTGCCAATGGTGTAAGCTTTGCTTTAAAACAAGATTATTTTGCTTAACCCATTAGTAGATTATTTATCTTACTTAAGTTACTTAATTTTGACATGTTGTTTTTGAAAACAAGACCGTGTTTTTTTTTTACTTGTATAGAGAATGATTTAAGAATGTTTAGATATTTTTACTAGAAACAAGACAAAAACTCTTAAGTAAGAAAATTGTTTTGCAGTGTTTGAATTGTGAAGGTGCTAACTGTAGTTTGTTTTTTGTTTGCGTGTCTCATCTTAGAGTATCAGGAGGAGAGCTCTTCGACAGGATTGTTGAAAAGGGTTTCTACACAGAGAGAGATGCCAGCAAACTCATTCGTCAGATTTTAGACGCAGTGAAGTATCTGCACGATATGGGCATTGTGCACAGAGACCTGAAGGTAACACTTACATATTCCTCCCATATAATCACACTCAGCTTTTCTAACCAGATGTAATGTGACAAATTATTCAGCATGCAATATTTTTCTGCCCTCACTGAAAGCCAAATGCTGCCACCAAGGGACAAAGTCACTGCCAATAAGAAAGTATTTAATGTTTAATATTCAGCTCAGATGGATGAGGTTTAACAGTAGGCGATGCTGAGCAACATGACAGAAATAGACTGTGTTGGAATGGATAACTAGTGGATGGCTCACTGCATATTGTATACTGCCTTTAGTGTCCGTTTTATTATTAATGACTACACACCATTTAAACCAGTACACGACATTGCAAAATAACTGCAGTATGCAACATAGGCTCATTCTGAAAACGTAGCCCTATATACATTTCTGGAGATCGCAAATTATGTAGCCAGAAGTACGTATGGCTGCATTTCGTCTTTAAAACAAACGCCACGGGGCGGTATGACGCTGTTCCTTTTCACGCTTATCAGCTGACCGCTTACCTCCGTGTAGACGGCTTTCCCACTGTTACCAGTTTGACCAGTAGGTTGCTGCGTACGTTAGTGGACTTGAGACGCAGAGAGGAGTTGACCACGACAACAGGGTTCGAGTCCAGCAAAGAACGGTTCCAGAAAGCAGGTAGGACAAAAACAAAAAAATAAAATAAACAAGTAAATAACACGGTGAGAATGTGGTCAAATCTGAAAACGTGGTAAAAATCAGGCGAGGGCTTTTCTTTTTCTGGACTGCTTTTTAAAACTGTCAGTTGGGTTTAGGGAAGTCGGGTCAATCGGTGCTTTTGAAAACACTTTTGGTTGGGTTTAGGGAGGGAGGAGGGTGGGTCAGTCGATCGGTCAATCAGTCAGTCATTCAGTCAGTCGACAGCGGCCTCTGGTGGATTTATGTGAGAATAGTAGGTGTGAATGGCACTCGCGAGAGTAATTTGAGATCTCAAAAAGCGTACACAGTGGCCTCTGGTGGATTCGTGAAAACAAAAACTGCAAAAAAACGTAGCTCCTGGGACTTATTTGGCACTCTCCAGAAATGTATATAGCGGTCTGTTTTCAGAATGAGCCTGGGTTGGTAGTATGACCAATATTATCATCTGACCTCATCATTTAGTAACTAACATTTTGTATCTTAAAATACAGATTTTGGTCCAACTTTATATAAGGTGACTTTAACTAATATGCACTTACACTGAAATTAATTATGTTACAATGTACTTTTTGTGTAAATACATGTTTTTACATTGTACTTCTGTTTGATTTAATACCTGCATGTAATTACATATGTAATTAATTTCTGCAATTACATTTTAGGTTACACCGTTGGCCATCCCTTACACCTTAACCTACACTTAAGAGCACCACAAGAGTTCTGCAATACATTATGAACACATTACTTAAATTGTATTTATTTTTTGATGCAATTACATAGTAGTTAAGGCCACCTAATCAAAAAAATCATAAAAAACTACAATATTTTGAAATATTATTACACTTAAACTTAACTGTATTCTATGGTAATATGTTTAAAATACAGTACAAAATGAATATTTTAAAATATTATTACAATTTAAAAGATCATAGTGCTAGCCTTAAAGGGATAGTTCACCCAAAACTGAAAATTCTGTTATCGTTTATTCACCCTTCACTTGTCAGAAACATTTTAGAGTTTCTTTCTTCTGTTGAACACAAAAGAAAGGAAAAAAATGGAAACCTGTAACCATTGATACTTCCGTACTCCAGAGTACTTGTTTTTCCTACTATGGAAGTCAACGATCAGCGATTTCTAGCATTCTTCAAAATACCTTCTTTTGTGTTCAACAGAAAAAAGGAACTCGTAAAGTTTTGTAATCGCTTGAGGGAGAGAGTATTTTCACTTTTGGGTCAACTGTTTCTTGAATATGCTATGTTTTTTTTACTTGATAATTGCTCTATATTATATCACATACTCAAGCTTTAGGGTGTCTTCTTTTATGAATCACAGTGGACAATATTTTGAACTAAAATATTTTTTAACGTTTTTAACGTTAAATTATGTAGCCAGAGGAACGTATGGCTGCATTTTGTCTTTAAAATGAACGCTACAGGGCAGTATGACGCCGTTCCTTTTCCGCTGTTACCAGTTTGCCCAGTAGCTCATCACATACGTCAGCGGACTTGGGATGCAGAGCTGAGTTGCGATGATGGGGTTCGAGTCCGGTAAAGAACGGTTTCAGAAAGCAGATAAGACAAAAACAAAAGCCGAAAAAAATAAACAAGTAAATAACAGGGTGAGAATGTGGTAAAATCTGAAAACGTGGTAAAAATCAGGTGAGGGCTTTTCTTTTTCTGGATTGTTTTTTAAAACACTGTCAGCTGGGTTTAGGAAAGTGGGTGAGCGCTGGTCAATTGGTGCTTTTTAAAACACTATCGGTTGGGTTTTGGGAAGGGGGTGGGTGGGGGGATTGGTCGGTCAGTCAGTCAGTCAGTCAGTTGACAGCGGTCTCTGGTGGATTTACACGTGAAGAGCAGGCACGAATGGCACTCACGAGAGAAATTTGAGATCTGAAAAAACATTGCGGTCTCTGGTGGATTCGCAAAAACAAAAACTACAAAAAAACGTAGCTCCTGGGACGTATTTTGCTCTCTCCAGAAATGTATAGGGGTACGTAATCAGAATGAGCCTGGGTTGAATACTAACATCGAAAAAATTTATTTTAATTTCAGTAAGACTTGATTTGATGTTATTGAGAGGAATCAGAGGTTTAGAGCTGAGATAAATAAACTCTTTTTGTGTGCAGCCGGAGAATCTGTTGTATTACAGTATGGAGGAGGACTCGAATATCATGATCAGTGACTTCGGCCTGTCCAAGATCGAGGACTCTGGAAGTGTGATGTCTACTGCCTGCGGAACACCTGGATACGTGGGTATGAAAGAGGCCTTTTCCTATCGATTTTATCATCTTTAAAGTTTGGCCGGTAACGTTTCTGTTTTTAGCAGCGCTCAGTTGTTTGAAATGCTGCACAGTGTCAAGTGTTTCCTTTTTTAAAGTGGCTCTTTAATGCAGTCTCTACAAAGCTCCAAAGGAAAAGTGAACAAATATAGCACTGAAAGCTTTTCTCCCGCTCTCTCAATTAGCTCCAGAGGTCTTGGCACAGAAACCATACAGTAAAGCTGTAGACTGTTGGTCCATAGGAGTCATTTCGTATATCCTGTAAGTATTTCTTGATAGTCATCTCAATTAATGAATTGATGGCCATAAAAATGAAAGGGTTAGTTCACTCAAAAATGAATACTGTTATTAATTACTCACCCTCATGTCATTCCAAACCCCTGAGACCTTCGTTCGTCTTCTGAACACAAATGAAGTTATGTTAAGTCATCCTCCATAGACAGCAAGGTTTCCAACTCATTCAAAGTCCAGATAAATACCAAAAAACATCCTTAAAACAGTCCATGTGTCTTAAGTGGTTCAATCTGAATATTATAAAGCTATATATAATTTTGTGCACACATAAACCAAAAAGAATGACTTCATTTAATAGTTTCTTCTCCTCAGTGTCAGTATAGGGTGCTCGTTCACAAGAGCGATGTGCTCTTCATGTGTTTTGCTGCTAATGTATAACCTAGATGCACATGTGCGGGCATCTGCAGTAAACATCACAGTTTGTGTATTTGCACAATATATTGACACTGAGGAGAAGAAACTGTTGAATTGTTACATCGTTCAATTGTTAATTGAAATTCTCTGACTGCTATAGTTAAATGTTATATTAAGTTAGTTGTGTTACTGTCAGATGTTTAAGATTGGAATGTTCTACTGTGTTCAAAAAAGAAAAATAATTATTATACCGTGTCCTAACTATATGCAATGCAAAAAGATTCCAGCAATCGGCTGTTCGCACCAGACACAACATAACAGAAACATTTAAATGCCAGAGCCATTCAGAAGCGCAGAATATTGCACTGCACTCCCAACGAAATAGTAAGGTTTATAATCTAATTAATAAATATTAAACCTCTTGATCATTATTAAAAGTACATGCTGAATCCCAGTTTGAAGCTTTATCTTCAAAAATATATTTGCTAGTTATTTTATTTTGAAGATCTGAGGTAAACTGTATACTTCTGCTTTCAGTATGGCAAAAACATATCACGTAAAATGGTATTCAAACTAACATCAGTAATATCTGACACTGAATAAAGCACATAATCAGTACCTGAGGGGATCATTGTCATTGTATTTTATGTTGCTGTTCAGCCTTGACGTCGCAGAAATAGAAACCGTTTCTAAAATAAAACATTTGCACGTCGCTGTTGGTTAGTTCAGACACTCCTTTTAACATAAAAGAAAACATACCTTTTATCGCGTATTGCAGAGTTGTGTCACATGTAGTTAGGTCATTATTTTTGCTTTATGTACACACAAACGTTTTCTCGTAGCTTCATAATATTCAGATTGAATCACTGAAGGTATATGGTCTATTTTGAGGATGTTTTTGAGTAGCTTTCTGGACTATGGAGGATGAGGGAGCTCTCAGATTTCATCCAAAATATCTTGATTTGTGTTTTGAAGATGAACGAAGGTCTCTGTGGTTTGAAACAACATAAGGATTAGTAATTAATATCTGAATTTCACTTAAAGGGTGAACTAATCCTTTAATTTCACATAAAGTAATAATGTAATCTAAATTAAAATGTATGTATTTGATTGAGGTATAATTTATGCAGCTAATTGGTATTAAACAGCTTTTTGTTTCACAGTTTATGTGGCTACCCCCCATTTTATGATGAAAATGATGCCAAGCTGTTCGAGCAGATCTTAAAAGCAGAGTATGAGTTTGACTCTCCGTACTGGGACGATATCTCTGATTCAGGTACTGCTTCACTCATCCAATAATAACACTATTATGCAAATGTATTCTATCAAAGAAATGTTTAGATTCTGCACCTTTATAGCTGTGCAGCAGGTTTTAATGTTGGGCTGATTTTTGTCATGCACTACAACACGATTTATTAAACTACTGTTGAGCTCTGTTCTGGATATTTTTTTATTTTCTATTACTTTTGATGCATAAATATTGTTTAAAAAAAACATATTGTCAATCCCATCCCATCTCAGCCAAGGACTTCATCAGTCACTCGATGGAAAAAGATCCGTCTCTGAGATACACATGTGAACAGGCTTTACTGCACCCATGGTAGGATCACCTCAGAATCATCGCATGCCAATTTTTCCTTAACTTCCTTTATAATATCACTAAAATTGCATTATTAACCCATAGTCCATCTCTGTTTTTTGAAGGATCTCTGGAGACACAGCTCTGGATAAGAACATTCATGAATCTGTCAGTGCTCAGATCAAGAAGAACTTTGCTAAAAGTAAATGGAAGGTACGAATCTCACATCATTTGCTTACTTTATTTGACAAGAATAACTTACTAAAAACCTGAGCTGTGTTTGTGGAATATTTATATATATGCTTATAGTCAAAAATCTGAAATAGTATATATATATTTCTATTTCTATATTAATTCTGGAATGAGATTTTTTTTTAATTCTGGAATGCAAATGATTATATGATTATTATTAATCCAGTCGCTGAATGATACTGGACAAAGAGAAACACTATTTATATTAGTGAAATTTAAAAGTTCTTTATATATGTAATGATCATACTGAAACATAAAATAAATCAAATATATTTTTATAATCAAATGAAATAAAACTACTGTATATTGTCAAGATGCAATCATTTAGACTTAAAAGCACTATGAATGACTGAAAACCTCGAGAGATATTCTCATTGGATGCTGTCATTTCACCATTCATTTCTCGAGCTGAGCCTTTTTCTGGTGTCAATGGAAGTGCCACATTTTTTGAAACACCAGCAGCGTAGCGAGACATTGAGCATGTGTTTTATATGAAATGCTGAGCTCTGCATCTTTTAAAGCTATGACACTTGGAGAAGCGCTCACAACTGAGCATTTTTTGGCGGTCTAGCAATAGCATTACAGCACCATCTAGGGAGGTTGATATAAAGATAATAATGCCCCATCTGATTGGTGAAATTTGGATAAACAACATAAGGCAACAAATTTGGCATATAAAATACATTTAATGAATTGCACCTCTTTCCTCCGGGTGCTCCGGTTTCCCCCACAAGTCCAAAGACATGCGCTATAGGTGAATTGGGTAAGCTAAAATTGTCCGTAGTGTATGTGTGTGAATGAGTGTGTATGAATGTTTCCCAGTGATGGGTTGCAGCTGGAAGGGCATCCGCTGCGTAAAACATATGCTGGATAAGTTGGCGGTTCATCCCGCTGTGGCGACCCCAGATTAATAAAGGGACTAAGCCGAAAAGAAAATGAATGAATGAATGAATGAATTGCACCTCCTTGCGATAAGAATATTGTATATACCATACTCATAATAGTGATAATTTTACGATATATTGTGCATTTATTAAATCAAAAACAAAAAATAAAAACAGTACTGTTCCAAACTGTTATTAGTTTAACTGCTATAATAGTTCATCTATATTCTACCAAACAAGAAATATATAATAATAATAATAATATATATATATATGTAAATGCTAGTATTTGTATTTATATTTATGTTTAGATAGAGAATATTCATTTAAAATGGAAAAAATAACTCTGTTTTACTACAATTTTGAACAAAGTCTCTTTTTTTATCTATTTCTCAGTAAATATAGGTTATATATTTTGGTGCATTTGAACAAAACAGATTTATTAAAGGAATATATTTATTAAAATAACCTTTTAGTCACCAAACATCTTTAGAAATAGAAACATTTAAATTTATGCGAAATATTGGAAAATAAAATTAAAAACTACAAAATTTAAACAGAATTTTAGACATGTTTTGTTTCTCTTGAATTTTATAATTTATAATTTTATGAACATATAAATTTGGATGTACTAATTTTAGACCGTTCTTATAAGTTATTTTGTTAGATTAGCTCCAGATTTGGCTTCAGTACTGAATAATCTAATGTATATGCACAAATACAATATTGTAAAGCATCCTGTAGAAAATATTAATTTAAATGAGAGATTTGTGAGGGGTGTACTCATATATGCTGAGCACTGTATATAAATACATACATACAAACATACATACAGTACATGCATACATACATAAATATATATAATTTCCTTTCCTCATTAATCTTTCGGTAATTGTTTTCAAAGATGCTTGCAAACCTCTTTTGTAAGGCTGTTATTGTTTGTTCTTGTCCTTGAAGCAAGCATTCAATGCGACAGCAGTGGTCAGACACATGCGGAGACTGCAGCTGAGCACTAGCCTCGAGGGTCCGAGCCAAATCACCAGCACCAGCCCGTACAGACACCTGCTGCTGCCCGCCAAAGAGCTCGACCAGCGGGACGAGGAGGAGGAGGAGGAAGAGGAGGAGAACGGTACGATTCACAGCAGTCGCCAATCACTGTCATAGTAAGACAAGACACTGCATGTGAAGAAGGTAAAACAATGAACCCAGTTATGAGCATATTTCCATAGTTGAATAATTATGTTATTGAATTGCATTGCAAACATTATTTTGTATTACAAGTTCTGTATAATGTTATGTTTATATATGCAAATAAGGCGTTATGTCGTTAAATATGCACTACATTGCATACGTTTCTAGCACTGGAGAAACATAACTTATTTTTTCATATATTGAGTCATATATACAGTTGCAATCAGAATTATTAAACCCCCTTTGACATTTTTTTCTTTTTTAAATATTTCCCAAATGATGTTTAACAGAGCAAGTTCACATTTTCACAGTATGTCTGATAATATTTTTTCTTCTGGAGAAAGTCTTATTTGTTTTATTTCGGCTAGAATAAAAGCAGTTTAACATTTTTTAAAAACCATTTTGAGGTCAAAATTATTAGCCCCTTTAAGCTATATTTTTTCGATAGTCTACAGAACAAACCATCGATATACACTGACTTGCCTAATTACCCTATCCTGCCTAGTTAACCTAATTAACCTAGTTAAGCCTTTAAATGTCACTTTAAGCTGTATAGAAGTGTCTTGAAAAATATTATTTACTGTCATCATGGCAAAGATAAAATAAATCAGTTATTAGAAATGAGTTATTAAAACTATTATGTTTATAAATGTGTTGAAAAAATCTTCTGTCCGTAAAACAGAATTTGGGAAAAAATAAACAGGGGGGCTAATAATTCAGGGGGTTTAATAATTCTAATTGCAACTGCATATATGAGTCAAAGCTTTTTACAAGGGGAATTTTCATCTTTTCAATGTTTTTAATCACTCCATAATTAAGAAAATACCGATAACAGCTATAAATTCTTTAAAAAAATAACTATTTATGATTTAAAAAAAAAAATTGACAGATGTATAAAAAAGCAGGTGTGCTTTTGCCTGCAGAATTACACCTTAACCATCTTAAATATTAAAAAAATGCTCAAATCAGTGTTATTTTATTATTATTTATGGTATAATACATTCATTCATTCATTCATTTTCTTTTCGGCTTAGTCCCTTTATTAATCTGGGGTCGCCACAGCGGGATGAACCGCCAACTTATCCAGCATATGTTTTACGCAGCGGATGCCCTTCCAACTGCAACCCATCACTGGGAAACATTCATACACACTCATTCACACACATACACTACGGACAATTTAGCCTATCCAATTCACCTATACCGCATGTCTTTGGACTTGTGGGGGAAACCAGAGCACCCGGAGGAAACCCACGCGAACACGGGGAGAACATGCAAACTCCACACAGAAATGCCAACTGACCCAGCCGAGGCTCAAACCAGCGACCTTCTTGCTGTGAGGCGAACGTGCTACCCACTGCGCCACCGCGTCGCCTGGTATAATACAATAAAAATAAAAATACATTTATTTTTCATATATTTGTTGTTTATATATTATTTTTATCTATATTTTCTGGGAAAGAATTCAGTTAGTGCAAATATGTGCTGTCAATATTTTGTCATTTTTGCTTGGTTTTAATTTCTATTTTGATTTCTTTGTTTCATATATTTATATTTTATGTAATTAGTTTCATAAATACTTCAGTTTATTTATTTATTCCTTCGGCTTAGTCTCTGATTTATCAGAGGTCGCCACAGCGGAATGAATCACTAACTATTCCATTCGCAACCCAGTACTGGGAAACTACTTCAGTTTATTTACAATTCAAAATTTTAAGTAATATTTAATTCATTTCATTATCTTATTTTATAAGAAAATCTGACTTTTTTCCTGTTTAAGTGCTATAATGTGTCCTGGTGAACAAAATCAGGAAGAGGGCAGAGCTGTGACATTATATTTATCCCAAAAACACACAATGTCAGCGTAATTCTTAAATGGACAATATTTCAGCACAGTTTAGTCTGACCTTTTATGTTAGATAATTGAACTAATAGTGTAATGTGTGTTTGCAAAGGCAGCACATCCGAACAAGCTGTAACATGCTAGTCGATGTGGTTAATCAACATTACTTCACAACAACATACATTTATTATACACACATACACAACGGTTCAGAAGCAGCCTGATTCAGTCTAGAAATTGTAACCTCTTCCTTTCCATAATTGTGAGGCTTTAATCTGCTATTGGTCATTTCTGACGTTATGGCTGAAAGAGATATTTTTTTTTTGTATCTGTCAGAAAATGAGTAAAGGCTCTCCCCTCTTCTGAAAAGCAGCAGCTCATTTGCATTTAAAGGGACACATAGATAAACTGATTTTGCATTCACACCCAAATAGGGGAAAATTTGACAAGCTTTATTAAATGTTCTCTGTGGAGTATTTTGAGCATTTGGAAACTGCGCAGACAATTCTGGATAGACCAAATATTTATTTAACTTATCTCATGAAAAGGGGCATAATACATCACCTATGTTGGCTAACAATGACACTGTGCTAAAAACATTTTTATAAAACAGATTTACTTCCAGTCCTTGGTTCTGATTGGTTGAGCAGCATTTGAAGCTGTTGTAAAATACTCTACAAACATTCACTTGTGACTGTTGCTTGGCAACCTTTCTGCTATCAGTTCAGAGTCAAATATTTTTTGCCTTTTTTAATGAAACCTTGCTACATATACAGTTGAAGTCACAATGATTAGCCCTCCTGTGAATTTTCTTGTCTTTTTCAAAAATTTCCCAAATGATGTTTAACAGAGGCATTTTTCAGTATTTCCTATAATATTTTTTCTTCTGGAGAAAGTCTTATTTGTTTTATTTTGGCTAGAATAAAAGCATATAAAAAAAAATTCAAAACTATTTTAAGGTCAATATTATTAGCCCCCTTAAGCAATATATATTTTTTCGATTGTCTACAGAACAAACTATCGTTATACAATGACTTGCCTAATTACCCCAACTTGCCTAATTAACCTAGTTAAGCCTGTAAATTGCACGTTGAGCTAGAATACTAGTATCTTGAAAATATCTAGTAAAATGTACTGTCATCATGGCAAAGATTTAAAAAAAAAAAATCAGTTATTAGAAAGTAGTTATTAAAACCATTATGTTTAGAAATGTGTTGAAAACAAATCTTCCTTCCTTTAAACAGAAATTGGGGAAAAAATATATTAATAATTTAATTAATAATAATTTAGGCTAATAATTTAGGAGGGCTAATAATTCTGACTTCAACTGTATGTATTAACTGTTTCCTAAAATCAATAAGCCTCATTAAACCATGGTTTATTGTGAATTTATAACAGCTAAGGGAGTCATTGCTTTACTAAAAACCAAAAGCTCCTGTATCTGTTCATGTTCACCTCTTTATATTCAGGTTCTCCCAGTGTGGACGGCCGTCGAGGCAGTGCTGATCGGGACAGTCTCAGGAGCTGTGCTTACTGCTGCCGACCAACCAGCAGGATCTGAAGCAGAACCTACAGAACACACACACAAACACACACACCAGACTGAGCCACCCAGGACACACAGCTCTCCTGCAGACAGACAGCAGATGGAGCCAAACCCAAACAAACCCGGCAGGAGAGACTTTGAGACGTGGGTATATCATTGACAGATGCGTAACTCCTCCATCATTTTATTTTGTCTGATTATTAATATTTGTGTACCCCGACCAAAGAAAACAAAAAAATGTGTTGTATATTTATGTTATTTATTTATCTTTAAGGAAACGTTCAGGTCTGTACCCCGTAGCAATTTGGACTTTCTTGGAAAGCCACTAGGTATTTAATGTCGTAATAATTATTAATGTCCCACTTGCTCAGGCGATAAATTCATATATCATCAGTAAAGGGACAGTTCACCCAAAAATGAAAATTCTTTCATAATTTATGAACCGTTCACTGGTTCCAAACCTGTTTGAGTTTCTTTCTTCTGTTGAACAAAAAAGAAGGTATTTTGAAGAATGTTGGCAACCAGCAGACATGGACTTTTATAGTATTTATTTATTTAGTTTACTATGGAAGTGAATGATTACCCATTTACCCATAACATTCTTCAAAATATCTAGTTTTTGTGGTGTTGTTGTTCAACAAAAAAAAGAAACTCATACAGCTTTGGACCCACTTGAGGGTGAGTAAATAAAAATTTGGGGGGGAACCTTTAAGTACATTTTCACACCTTAATCCACAAGTCCATGTCATTGAATTGTGATTTGGTTCAGACAGGCTCTGTAGAGAAAATCTGTGGTATTTCCAAGCTAAACCAGCGATCATATGATCTTGTGCATATAAATAGTGGCTGCTTGCTTTTATAAACAGTCATGGAAGTATTTTTCACATTCATTTTTTACCATAGGGCTTTTAAAAGCATTATAAGGCATGAAATTAATCACAACATTTAGGAAGAAGTATATAAAAATCTGACAAATGATACAAGAGTTGGTACTTAACGGGATAGTTAACACAAAATTGAAAATTCTGTCATCATTTACTCACCCTCAAGTGGTTCCAAAACTGTTTGAGTTTCTTCTGTTGAACACAAAAGAAGATATTCTGAAGAATGCTGAAAACCTGTAGCCATTGACTTCCATAGTAGGCAAAACAAGTACTATGGAAGTCAATGGTTACAGGTTTTCAGCATTCTTCAAAATACCTTCTTTTGCGTTCAACCGAAGAAAGAAACCCACAAATGTTTGAAACCACTTGAGGGAGAGTAAACTGTGAGTAAATTTAATGTTTAGGTGAACTATCCCTTTAACAGCTTTAACGAGGGGAAAGAACTACAATCCCATGAAGCTTTGCAAATGACAAAGTTTAAAACATCTAAAAGAGATACCTAAATCTATTAATTCAATTGAAACAATATTTCAAATTTATTGCAAAATGTAAGTATTTTGAAAGTGATTTGATTACAGAATTTCTTCATGTTAGTGGCCGGAGCTAAAGACACATTTTGGCGCACGTTTGCTCACTGCGACTCTGATTGGTGGAAGATTCTGTAGAGCATCATGGGTAATGTAGTTTTTCTTTTACCAGAATTACACTATCGAACAAGATTGTTTAAAAAAATAAGCTAATGTGAAAAGATAAACAATATATACTGCTGATTAACAACCTCAGAGCTCACATCAGATCTGTCTTTAAAGATTAATCAGATACAGTTAATCAGCTTCCCTATGGAGAAAATGAATTGAGTTTTTACTTCCGTAATCCGACTGTTGTGCTCTGTCAACCTTCAAATGAAGCATGTAGAGAGAACAGGTTAATCGTGAGGGTGTTAAGAGATTAAGAGATTAAGAGCTCTGCTCTGCTCTCTAGCTCTGTTCCAAAACCTTAAAAAAAAAGAACAGTTATGTATTTGAATTGCATTTAAAGCATCCATACATATGTTTAACATAAATAGAGAAATTAATATAATATGAGAAATACAGAAAAATATATTACAGATGCAAATTGTAGCTTTTTTTAACAACCATGTTGGAAGACATGTTCTACGGTTATATTGCATGATGACAATTCAAATATTAATCAGGCTGAAATTGTTAAAGAATGCTTCATTTTCATTGAACTTCTTGATAGACCATTTGCCCTAAGATTTTTCCCTTAGCAAAAAAAATAAAAATAAATGAAGAATGACTTATAATGCAGTGCAGCATGCTCAGCAAATATATTTTATTAAATACCAAAAAGTCTAAAAAATACTGACTATTTTACTCAATATTTGTGAGGGCTATGTATATGCATGCTTTTATAGCGTTGCAGATGCTGCATTGTGAGCCATTTACACTGAACATATTTTTCCACTGCACTGCACTACTTTTTCATTTTATGTAATCACACTTGATTGACAAGTTTGACAAGTATGGAATGCAGTCGGGGCCAATAACTGCTAAACTATGTGAGCAATAAACTCTATATTCGGAATGTGAAATTTGATCATGCAAAACATGCAAAGTTACCCGCAGACATCAGCTACCAACATCAGCTTTACAACACTTTAAAATACTGTGCTGGTGTTTCATATGGCATGCATTCCCCAGTCAATGTAAACTTACATCACTGTAGTTCCTATTTCAATCTATTGGTCCCACTCTGAAGTAGGAGCTAATTTAGTTCCCCCAAATGGTATTCCTAGAAATAAAATCACAGTTTCTGTGGTACAAACACACCAAAAAAGTGGTTATTTTTTCCCATTAGTTCTAGGAACTATGAAAATATCCCTCCATTCTGAAAGCTTCTCAAATACAGCAATTTAATTGGCCACTCACACAGAACAAATTTTTCCACTGCACTGTACTACTTTTTTATAATTTTTCTATGTAATCACTTTAGATCAACATGTTGGACTAGTATAGAAGGCATTTGGGGTCAAAAGTCTATATTCGAAATGTGAAATTTAATCGTGTCAAATGCAAAGATATCACAGACAAAGGCAACAGTAATGTTACCAACATCACATTCCTAAATGTGTAGGTCTTATTGTAACATGTTAAAATACTGTGCTGGTCTTTTTATGGCATGCATTCCCCCAGTCAGTGTACACTTACATCACTTTAGTTCCTATTGTACTGAATTAGACCCTACTTTGAAGTAGGAGCTAATTTAATTCCCCCAAATGGCATTCTTAGAACTAAAATCATTCACAGTTTCCGTGGTACAAACACACCAAAAATTGGTTATTTTTCCCAATGGTTCTAGGAACTATGAAAACATTCCTCCGTTCAGAAATTTCCTCAAATACAGCAATTCTATTGGCCATTCACGCAGAACACGTTTTTCTGCACTGCACTATTTTTTAAATAATTTTTCTATGTAATCACATTATATTGACATGTTGGACTATTATGGAAGGCATTCGAGGCCAAACGTTTATATATTTGTAACGTGAAATTCATCGTGTCAAATGCACAGTTACTGCAGACAAAGGCAACAGTTAATGTTACCAATATTAGCTTTCTGAATGTTTAGGTCCTGTAACACTTAAAATTATTGTGCTAGTCTTTTTTATGGCATGCATTCCCCCAGTCAGTGTACACTTACATCACTGTAGTTCCTATTGTACTGAATTAGACCGTACTTTGAAGTAGGAGCTAATTTAATTACCCCAAATGGCATTCCTAGAACTAAAATCATTCACAGTTCCTGCGGTATAAACACACCAAAATTGGTTATTTTTCCCAATAGTTATAAGAACTATGAAAACATCCCTTTATTCTGAAAGCTTCTCAAATACAGCGATTTCACTGGCTAATGTTGATGCAATCAAATTTCTTGTGTTTCATATAAAGCCTTTTGTCCCCGATAGCCTTCCATACACTGTTGCCCTTGAGTCTTTTGTATTAAACAATGTTGAAGAAACCATTTGTAAAATTGCACACAAAAAAAACATGGTTTTGGAACAGAGGTTGATTAATAACTACTCTTTGTCACAACATTGATTTAGTTTTGCAACTAAAAATGATTTATCTCTCCATGATTGTCCGCTTTCCCTGGTGTGTGTTGTGTGAGCTGATCGGTTCATTGCTTCAGAGTCTTTATTTTGGGTCGCTGGCCATGATCTGTACTGTTTTCCTGTGCAGAAGACGTCTAATGTTTGCATGACCTCGTAATAAATATGTTTACAAGAGCGATGAACAAAATATAAAATATTCATGATAAACATATTTATATCTTTACCACTATGCTAACTGAAAAAAAAGACAGGCTATTGCTGTCATATGTCGTTGTGAATTCGGAGGCACAAGATATTTTGACACTTAATCTGTTTCTTTGTGGAATATGCGTGTTTTAAAAAAAAAAAATGAATTTATTAATATTATTGTTATTGTAAAATCTCGATACTGGCCTTACTTTCAAACTGTATTGAAAGAAAAAAAGACAATGCAAGAACATTTATCACCTTGTTCATCAGTATATGTGTGTATATATATCATATCTGTGCCAATTTGAGCACATGACTTACTTGAAGCCAACAATAATAATATAAAAAACAACAACAATGCATTTGTTTTGCTACTGGACCCTTATTTGATTCAATTTAATATTTGCTATACTTCTATAAAAATATAAAATATTAAGTACACATATAATGTATGATTAAAAATATGCAGATTTAGAACTGCTTTCAGCCTAAGCGCAATCATTGATTTAATTAGTATAAAAATCCAAGTCTAATGAGCAGTTCAGTAATCAGTTCATTATTGTAATTATGCAAACTGCCTCAGAAGGGCTGATTAAATATCATTTAGAAGTCATCTATGAAATACTTTGGCTTCGAAAAGTACTACATAAAGTCGCACCCTGGTTTTTGGGTAATTAATTCCTCCCTTGATCAATTATGACTGATTTTATTTATTTATTTATTTATTTCTACATGGAAGTGCACACAGGAAGAGAAGAGGCAACCCAAATACAGTATGTGTATTATACATTAAGACGATGTATACATATATTGTATGTCTTTTTTGTAAAAGTAACAGTTGTATGGATGCAATGCATCACGTGTTATTGATGGAGTTATGACGAGCCAATGATTTGTACCCTTAAAGATATACAGGTAGTAGCACGCTATGAATAAACACTCCTTGTCTATGCATTGTGTGTTCGGTAAAATCTTTGTGTACAGTGCAAATAAAGTTCACATCAGAGTGCTATGCAAAGGCAGACTGTGGTTGCTACTTTCAGATAATACACTCCAAACATCTCAAAATCCCTTTATTGGAAGACTATTACAAAATGTACAAAATGTGATTACAAAAAACTAGGTTTGTGTTGTTAGCCAAAACATACACGTGAGATTTGTGATTTATGATCAGCGGAAAGGCTTGAATGTAAAAAGTTACCCATATAAAGAAATAGAAATCAACAATGGGTAAATTGTAAAGAAAGTTATTTAAAAAAACAGTATATGTGAATGAAAAATATGCTGATACTGATTGTTACTTCACAATTTGAATCCAATTTTGTATTTAGTTTTCTATTCTGATCAAATAAATCAAGAGATGTTAATTTATTCAATCAATTTATCATGCTAGAAATGGAAAATCGAGCCTAACACTAGAAGGTGTATTTGAACATTTAAAATCATTAGAAACATTTAATCAACATAAGATATTGAATAATCTGGTACACATTGAACTGTGTCTATGGGATTATGTCATCTCTCTCTCAAGGTTTTGTTAGGCACACCATTAAAACGCCTAAAAATATATAATCTATAAATATAGACCAAATAATTCTATACTCTAACTAGACAGTTACAGTATATTTGGAGATATTCTGTGCAAAATAAGGTGCAGTACATGGAATCTTATTAGAAAAAGGCTTATCACATGCTTAAACCCACATTTCAACATTCCTATCCTCAACATAGGGTTCTCATATTCCCTGATTTCATTAAGCATCCAAAACCCAAGCTTTTGAAACTAAATGAGGTTTTCAGCAGGAAAATAAATCAAAATTATTCAACCCCTCAGAAAACGAAACAAATGTACATTTTTCTGAAAATCCAATAGTAAGATTCCAGTAGACATGCTTGTAAGCACTTCTTAGAGGCTTTATTGGAGTTTATAAATATTTAAAGATGTTCTACAAAATATACCTTTTTGCACATGAGCCTTTTGTCCTCAGAATCAGTCAGATATGTATCAATAACCCTTCTGTAATAGTTTACCAGTGCCTTGTTTGAACTGTTTTCATACCTTTTTGTTCACAGCAGCAGAATGTCTGGCATGTAAATGGGGCTGAATAAAATTGATTGCAGCTGCAGATCTGTGGCTGTTGCTGATTAGTGATTACAGCTCTTTCTCCGCAGCACTCGTGATCGCTGTCCTCTTCAGACTCTCCTTGACTCTAATGAACTCGGGAGCGCACTTTAACCTCTCCCTCTGCTCTTCGGCCTCTTTCTCAAACTGGGGAAAACAAGGTTTTAAAGGTTACATTCAATCGTTTAGCTTTTGTTTTTATCCATGTTGACTTAGAAACAAGGATAATAGAAGCAAGTTGTTCACCTGCATGGAACGGTAAAAGGAAAGTCCTTAAAGGGTGATTTGGTAAAGGGCTCGCCAAGATAGCATTGCAATATTCCAGCCTGGACATAGCTCAAACAAGGAGTTGTGTATCATGCTCTGCTATAGACCCATCAACATATTAAATTCTCTAAGATTTTTAATATTTAGATTTTTTTTTTTTTTACATTTTTGTAAATTTATAAAGCTATACTTTGCATCTTTGTATCAAAGTACAAAAAAACAAGTTATCGCTTATGCTAGTTTTTTAAATTGCAGAGTCTATGGCAGGACAGTAAATGTGACACTCTTCTGGCTGTCGTTATCAGTATCACACAATCTTTTTCCTTTTCTTTGAGTTGTTTTTCTGTAATATGAGGAAATTGGAATGTAAAATGTTGCATTTGTGGTACTCTCCCATTCACTGCTCTGTAAGTTTACACAACTATAACAACTTCCTCTGCTGAGAAACCAAGAAATGTGAAAAGGGTCTATAGGAATGGCCTAATCTTCCTAATCTGAAAGAACGGATGGTTCTAATAATGTGCAAGGAATTTTGATTGAGATGAAGTGTTGGGTTGGCTGAAAACATCAGCAGTTCAGACTTAGTAACACTGAGTTGAAGGTGATGATTCTTCATCCAGCAAGAAATGTCTGTCAGAAATGCTGACAAATGCTGAAATGAGATGTGAGCAGCTATCGTCAAATTATCAGGCCAGAATGCTAATCACTGTCTTGGCAGGTGTGTTTGAATAGGGTTGGAGCTAAACTCTACAGGATAGTGGCCCCTCTTGGACTAAATTTGCTAATCCCAGATGTAGTCCTAGAATTGAGCCCTGAAGCACCCCAGTAGCTAGATGTTGCAAGACACCCACTAAAGGATCAACCTGAGGGTAGACTTGTGCCACTGGAGTGCAGTTCCTGAGATGGCATTATTATTAGGTTTGACAGAAGGATCTGTTGGTTAACCACATCAAAACCAGCTGATCCAGCCCGATGATTACTGAAGAGCCGAAAGCTGCTTTTGCATGTGTCAGTCTTTTCCAGGCATTTTCACTTATGATTGACAGTAGTTTATCAATGTATTTTGGGTTTAGATAATTACCCCAAGTCATTTGGATTGCTTCCCAGCATTTAAAGGCCTCCTTAGCATAAATCAAACAACACTGTCTATTAGGTACTGATTTGATCTATAAATCCCCAATGCTTAGCATAGTTCTAGGGATGAAATTTTAGGTTTTACCTTCTCTAACCTCATCTGTCTCTTCAGTAACTCCTGCTCCAGGGGTGATTTCTCCTCTTCTTGTTTTTGCTCATGTTTTAGAGCTTGAGCTCTGTTCCTCTGTTCCAGAACTCTCTGTAACTCTGGCTTCTCCTCCACCACTGCTCCTCTAATAGACAAGTAAAAGTGTTATTATATATTTTATATAGAAATAGGCCATTTAATGCAACTGATTAGAAAGCAAATCCAGTATGTGGTACCTGCAAACCTGTACTAAAAAGTACCTGCATAATTACTACAATTATCATTTAATAGACATGTGAATTATTGACTATTTGAAATAATGAAACTGAAACTGAAAATTCTAATAAAAAAAATGCAAAATATCCAAAAAATAATGCTGCTTTTTAAATCACAGTCACAGTAACTGCA
Organism: Danio jaintianensis; assembly: GCA_903798115.1. Lineage (NCBI taxonomy): Eukaryota > Metazoa > Chordata > Actinopteri > Cypriniformes > Danionidae > Danio > Danio jaintianensis. Next base: position 7,990,434 of record CAIGQV010019356.1, read on the forward strand.
AGACAATAACCCATGACGTTCTAGTTAAAGATCTGAATTATGCAGTTCTATAAAAAAACAACAAAAGCAAAAAAAATCTCATGATGCATGTTGACAATCTCATTAAATTCAGGTTTACAAGTTGCAATGGCAAGTTCTATGTGGGCATGAACAATTTGAATGCATTTCAGACATGATGTAATTGCACCTTAACCTGTTTTGGACACACTATAAGCTAATTTCTAAGAATGTTGTTAGCAAATCTTGTGAGTGAAACTGTGTTTGTAGGGGCTGTAGATTAAAGGTGATAATAATGTTGTAAATAACATTCAGGTTTTTTTTACACACCAGACGTTTCACTTTATAAGACCTCGATAGTACAGGTATTAATTTAGTTTTGTCTCTATATGTTAATGTACTCCTAAAGTACCAGTAGCTGTCTTCTTGCATTATATGAATCACCTTTAATATTCTACCTAAGAAAAACGAAAGTCACCTACTGTATATCTTGGATGGCCTGATCTTGGGCAAATTAACAGCAAATTTAATTTCTTTGAAAACTATGCCATTAATCTGCAGCAGTTATGTGATACTAGTTGGCACATCTAACAATCATCTATTAAAATAAAACATATTTAGATTTTTTAAGAGTGTCCACAAGAAGAAACACTACATCAATTGCATGCATATGTTTGCTTTTACTGCCATCTGTTGGACAGAACTCGGCCGTCCCAATGCGATGCATGTGTGAAGAAGGGAGATTAGGAATTGGGTCAGGTGATAACGCTGAAACTAAGCTTCTGTTCATGCCTCAGAATGTGAACATGCTTTCAACTCAAATTCTGGGTCAGTTTGCACCTTTTGTGTGTAATAATCAGCTCTCGCTGGAGCTCCCGGTGGCTCTTGGACGCTTTGATGGGATTGTGGAGCTTTTTGGGCCTGATGAGCTCTTCATAGTCCGTGTGCTCAGGAAGCAACTTGCTATGGTCTAAATCCTCTTCTCTTCCCCACCTCTGATCAGGGTCTATCACAGATCCAAGATCAGAGACTAAATCTAATGAAGGGAGAGAGGCAAAAGATACCATTCTACATTATATGCAAAAAGTTGTGTAAGAATAACTGTACAGTTCACCAGACAAGTTAACTGGTTTAGAATAATAACAGGACATCTCTTGTGACTTTAGCCTTTAATTGTAATTTAAAAAAAAAAGAAAAGAAAAAAAGGCAGTTTTCTTTTTTAATTATACTATTTTTTTCATCCACTAAAGGGGCCATATGTACAATTTTCAATGTGTTTATTTAAATTGTAAATATGTGAACATTTGTAGAACTGATTTTATGTGGAAAAAAACCAGCGTTTTTGTCAGTAAAATCAAAAGGATGTGACATTTACACATTTGTGTACATTATACATTAAAATAAAATAAAAGGTTTAAAGTTAAGAATTAAATTTTGCATTTGGATCAAATTGACCAGCAACATAATATATAACATAACATATTAATTGTGCCTAGATGAATCTCAAATATCTTTGGAACTGAAATGAGTTATTATTCATTTCAGTGAGTTAAAGGAATGAGAAAATGCTAACATCAGAACCTCCAATTGACAGGGACACTTATATTTGATTGCATACATCAATTTTCTGCTATAAAGCCATTTAAGACATTTCAAGTTTACTTGCTTAATTACACTATAACATAACTTGGGTTACAAGTGGTCATATAGACCATTTTGAGGGATGTAAACAAAAACAATGGTCCCAACGTATTTCCTATTTTACATTTTTAATTTCTATAGCTTCCAAGAATCCAAAACGAGCCACATATTGATAAATAATGTTATGGTTTTAACATTAGGTTATAATTGAATTTCCTCTTCTTACAGTTGTGAAATAGTTTGATAACAAGTAGGAAATGTTCATGGGCCAATGACATGACCACATTGAAATGGTCTATACACTTTACAATACGGTTCCATCGGTTAATGTTAGTTAATGCATTTACTAACATGAAAAAAACAACGGACAAAACATTTATTACTGTATTTATTCATCTTTGTTTCATAGTAAGTTAATGACAATAAAGTCGTTCACATGTTAAGGTGATAGTATAGTATAACTAATGTCAACAAGCACAACTTTACAACAATAAAAGTTTTGTTCATTCTTAATTCATGTTAGTACTAACATTATTGTAAATTATCCTACCAAATAATACTTTAACATATATATTTTCATATTTGTAAAACATATTTATTTAACATATATTTTTGTGGAATATTGTTTAGAATGAATCAATTGAGGAATACTAACTTTAAAATGATTGAACGTGATGATAGTAAATTATGTCCCAGGCCACTAAAGACACATGGTATGCATTTCAGGGTTAATCTTTGCACTGTAACTGCATCAAATCGTATTAAGGAAACAGAAAACCTGATTCACCAGGTCCAATAAGTGGTTGAGCACAGACGGAATTATGACTTTGAAGATTATGATCAGCCTGTGGGGGAGAAATGAATATGTGTCAATATATTTAATCACAAAATTAAATAGAAAAACAAATATTGATATTTCTTAGCGCTACTTTGAATATTTGATCTGATAATGCCATAAATAAATACTATACTTACATACATATTTATTGCCATGGTATTTTAACATTTGTTTGTGATCATGCTAATATTGTAGAATTATTTTTGATGTCCATGCTAATATTTTGCACGTCTCATCTTTATCCTTCCTCCAAATGAGGGAAAATAATCTCCAAAACTGTTGATGAAGAGGACAATAGTCCTGTGTGTGGAGAGAAACTTGTGCTAACACAAGGGAGGCATTGTGGGTATATGTGTGTGTGTGTGTTTTTACACCATGCTGGGTTGATCATATTGGACTAAAATGGTTTTGGGAGCAGCTGGCATTTAGCCACCTCATTACTGGACCTGCCAAACAAACTCTCCATTTTGCCTTCATAATCTGTTTGCCCTCTAGAATGTGATTGTGTCAAGAAAGTCACGAGGAGTCCTTGGACAAAAGCAAATCAGAAGTGAATCAAAGTGTTAAAATTAGGTTAATGTTACAGACTGCAGCCAAATAAATACTTTTAGATTAAAAAAAACAAACAAAAAAAAACCTTAGAAATGTAGCCAACTAGGTTGAAACAATATACTTAATAGAAGAACTGAAGAATTAAAAATACTAAAACAAACTAAAAAGTAGAACATAATTTATTCTGAATATAATTAAGTTGATGTAGTAATAAATGTCAAGCACACATAAAATTAAACAAATAAATAAATTAAATAAATACATAAAAACCATAAAAATATAATATAAAAAAGCTCATTTAAACTTTTAATAAAAATAAAACTTAATACTGTATACATTATACTAAAGTAACACTGCTATAATAATTAGCCTTCATATATATAAACCAAAGAACTTCAATCATTTAATGCACTTTCAGGCATTATACACATTTATTTTAGCTTAGATTAAATATCTCACGCTCAAACTTTGTGATCAGAAAATTCAAAAACACAAAATCCAAACAAAATAAACATTCTCACCCTATACATTTCACAAATTCAACACTAAAAATCATACATTTATGCAACACTTCAAGTCTTCTCAACACATGACAGCGATGTATGACATCATTACCAAAAACAGACAGTTGTTTTTAACTGAATCAACATATACTTACTTTCTTTCCATGGGTCACTCCCATGATTCCAATGACCCAACTGTTCCAGAAAAACACAACTTCTGCTGGATTCCGCCTGCTGTCTTCATGCAGAGCAGGAGGAGAAGCTGGAGGGGATGAACATCCTCCATGCAAACTAAAACACACACACACACACACAATCCCAGACTGCATTCAGTGCCCTAACTGGTACTACAGTCCAGCAGAGGGAGGGAGAGTGAAAAAGAGGGATTATTGTGTCAAAACTGAGGTCACTTTCCTGTTTTCCCCTCCTCATTGTTAATATGAACAGCAACAGTGAGTGCGTTTACATACTCGTTCTTAACCCTATTATGCTTCATAAGCGGACAATGCACATGGTCATGTTAGTGTGGTTTTCTTTACTGGAGTAAGGTCATGAACAGCTTAAGCATAAACAAACATGATTTTTACATGACTCTTAAACCAATTTTGCCCAGCATCCTTATTGTGTAGTCAAGCTCATCCAGACAGACCAAACATTTTGCAGAAAAAGAGGAAAAAATAAACTGCAAACTCAGATGCTTTGAGGCAAATACTTTTAAAAATGTGTTCTCATGCATTAAAAGAAAAGTGCTACAGTCAAAATAAAGCATCTGAGAAGTTAATATGATGGCCATAAGTTTCCTGCTGTCATGCTTCAATATGATTTTAAAGGGTTAGTTCATCCAAAAATGATGTTATTAATTAAAAAGACTTTGTTCACTTAAGATTTTAATATTTAAAATCACATAGTTAAATATGCAAATTCTACTTTGACATCACTAGGAAATAAACTGGTTTAATAAAAAAAAGTCTTGTAATCATGGTTTACTGGCTACTGGTTTGTGTGAAATCCAGGACGACAGGTTACTTCAGTGAGCAGATTTTTGTTATATCTGCATATTGGTTTGCAAGCATAGTCGTTGTTACCTTCATCTACTGTTAAAGTAAAATCAGTTTGAGAAAAGAACTATCTCTGTTATTATCTGTTGAATATGTGTTTATAATATCAAGCTCCTTAAATATTTGGAAACAAGCAGCAGAAAGATGCTCCCTTTTCCCCCTTATGTTCCTTAGGTGTGATACAGTAAAAAGTTCCCTTCTGTTTTATTTGCTCAGGGAAGGAAGAGAGCACACAAGACTCTGTGTTGTTGATGTCCCATTTTCGAAATGTCCCAAACGTGGTGATCTGAAGTTCATTCAGTCTCAGTTATCCTGGGAAAGCAGCCAATGATTTCCCCCATCTCTGGCCAATCTCCATACGCGTTCCTCGTCATATCATTTTGAATTAACTGAACAAAACAGAGAAAACAAACAACTTACGTATTTGTGCAAAACAGCAGGACTGTCAATGTTAACTTAAACAGAAACTATTCAAATTATTTCCATTAATAAAGCTAAATTACAACATAAATACTATATTAAAACTTAATAAAGACAAAAAAAAAGGAAATGTTGGTTTGGAGATTTAAATATGTTTATAATATGTATAAAAATGACTGCAATAGCATAGATTAAAATGGAAAAAATTATAAAGAAAAAACCAATCACATGACAAATTTAGTACAAACTAAACTTAATTTAACATGAAAATACAAAATAAAATGTATAAAAAATATTTATTAGTTTATTTTATTTATCTATTTTGTGTTTTTATTTTAAATCGAACATTTCAGTCATTTAGTTGGTTATGTTTTTTAAAAATATATATATATGTATCATTTTTATTAAACTGTTATTGTTCATCAAGTTAACTAAAACTATACAAATAATCTATTGGCAACTAGTTTAAGTTAAGAAGTGTAAGTCCTTATATATTTTATTTCAGTATTTATTTATCACAAGTGACAACAGTTTTAATGTTATATTTAATGTTTTAATGTTATATTTAATGTTATGTTATAATGTTTTAGTTCAATTATTTTACACATTTTAGTTAATAATTACTTAATTTAGTAATAACTTTTTTATATTATATTTTAGAAAACTAAAATAACACTACAAAAATTTCTGAAATAAAAGTATATTTTTCCATTTTCCATTAATGCTTATTTTATTCCAAGAAACAACAATTATTTTAATTGTATTATTTTTGTTTACTATTATAACCTTGAGAAATATTTCCTTGACAAACCTGTTTGATAGTATTTTTTTTAAACGTGTGTTTAATTATACTTCAAGCAACAAAAAGTCACACCTGTTCTAGGTTGGTCTGTTTTTTAAGTTCTTGCACTGAAGTTCTTGCTATGTCATGTGCCCTTTCCTATGCTTGATGTGTTTTGTTCTTCTGAGTTCTTTGTTAACATTTAGGTGTGTCTTCATCTTGTATCATTTTACATCTTGATATTAGGCATTGTGAGTGAGGTTTGTCAAGCCTGTTCATAGCCAGATTCTAGTGTTCACTTTTAAGTTATATTTGTATTTTGTTTACCAGCAATAAACAGCACACAGGATCTCAAACATACTTGCAAACTTGCCTACAGTCAGTGGAGTAAATGTATTAAAAAAAAAAAAAAAAAAACAGTTTACGGCAACTAAAATAATCCATAAAACTAAAATAATACAGTGCAATAGGTGTTTTCCAGACTGGCATTTAGTATTCAATAAAATTCATATTGAATTATTCATTACTTGTACTGCGAGACACTGCAAACATTTTACATTCTTGTCACTTTTAAGATTTTAAACTCTTTGGCTTTTCAGTAGTGTATTTTTTTTTTAATCTAATGTAACAAAAACATCCAGAATACACTATTAAGTATATAATGTAATATTAAGTGTATAATTATATATAATATTAAGTGTATAATTAATTTTGTCCCACTTTATCAATTTGTGTCTGTAGATATCCAACACAATACACATTTTTTAAAGGCGGATTTAAAAAAAATAAGCTTTTTTTTTCTCTCCTGCACTGAGCCATAAATCTCCACTATATTCATATTTAATTTAAACATTATATTTTACAAACTCAAAGTACACTACCGTTTGGGGTCAGTACGATTTTTAAATGTTTTAAAATAAGCTTATCCTGCTCACCAAGGCTGCATTTATTTAATCAAAAATACAGTGCAAATTGTAAAATTGTGAAATGTTATTGCACTATAAAATAACTGCTCAAGCATAGTTTATAATTTAATTTAATAATTTATTCCACTGATTTTAAAGATGAATTTTCAGCTTCATTACTCCAGTCCTCAGAGTCACATCCTTCAGAAATCACTCTAATATTAATTATTAATATTATTATTAATGGTAATAGTAATAAAAGCAATAATGACTGGAGTAATAATTTAATTTGAAACTACATACAATAAAAAAGCAGTTATTTAAAAGTTGTATAAATATTTCACAATTTAACATTTTTTTTTACATTTAATAAATGCCGCCTTAATGAACAGAATAATTTTCTTTAAAAAACAAAGAAACATGAAAAACAAAAAAAACTGACCTCAAACTTTTGACCGGTAGTGTATGTAAAATATTAATTGATTTTTTTGGGATGTTCGCAACAGTTTCTGAATTATGAAGTGATAAACAGATATCAACGAAATTCATTTGACACTATTATTAAAAAAAAAATAAAAAAAAATGAAACAATAAATTTGAACTACTTCATCCAGTGTACAGATTGTTTTGTGCTAGAATTCCATGCAAATTAGTGCATATTTAATGAAATAATTGTTCATTTGTATATTTAAACAACATTTTAAAACACCTAATATGAAAAAAAGTTTGCAATTCTTAATCAACTGTGAAAGTATGGTTATAACTATTTTTATCATTTTTTACCCTATTCATCTGCATTCAAACAAACAAAAAGTTCCTACTTTTTCGAAACGACTGGCTTTAACTTCTCCATAAGTGCTTGCAAACAGCCAGTTGTCCCTGGGTTTCAGTGATTTGACCATCGTGCTGCCCAGTGCAGTGAATATTTCTTTAATCTCGTCAGTAAGCCTGGGAAAATGAGACATGTATGAATAATTCAACCAGTGTTAATCCTGCTAACGGTGTGTGAAGGCTGTCAGGTTTTTTACTTTGGTGTAGGGTCCATGTGTGAAGCCACAAGAAGTATATTTCCTGGCTTTAGTGTCTTTAGAAAGGCCAGTAATTTCTTAGGATCTGTGGAGGAAAATGAAGTGTTTCCATATGTAAGAATATTTTTACTTCATGTCATATAGATTTAAAGGGACAGTTCATCCCAAAATGAAAAACTCTGTCACCATTTACTCTCCACTTACTTTGAGTTTCTTACTTCTGTTGAACACAAAAGAAGATATTTTGAAGAATGTTGGAAACTGGTAGCAATCGACTTTCATATTACCCAACATTCTTTAAAAGATCTTCTTTTGTGTTCAACAGAAAATAAAAATTCAAACCATTTTGGAACAAGTGGATGATGAGTACATTTTCATTTTTGGGTGAACTATCCATTTAATTCTTGTAAGTCTCACCTGTAGATTCCATATCAAAGTAATTATTTCTTAAAACCTCACCAGTTTGACCTAAAAAAAAAAAAAAAGAATTCCACTGTAAAATAATTGTTAACAGTTTCCGTATTTTGTGATTAACAAGTGTTTTCTATTTATTTATGGTTGTGAATTGCATTATGGGATGTTGATCTCTGCTCTGTCGACTTTTGATGTTGAAAATTCAACTCTACAGTTTAACAAAATGACTTTTATTGACATTTTAGTAGTTTGAAATAATATAATGTATAAGAAATATAGAGAAATTGCCGCATGTCAGAATTTAGTAAAATGTAAGGAATTTTTGAATCCAGTAACAGGTAAAAATAAAAACCTGTATTACCTGCTCTACTCGTAATGTGGTCTACATGTTAAAATGTCCGTGCCAAAAGATATATTTATAGGGAAGTCATCACGTCAGTTGAAGTTGCGAATTAGTGAACATAAATCAAGTATACGACGACAAGATATAACTTCGGCAGTTGCAAGACACTTTATAGATTTTGGACATGACGTTAAACAATTAGAATGTATAGGAATTGAAGAACTATTTGAGTCACATAGAGGAGGTAATCTAAATAAAAGATTATTACAAAGAGAAGCGTTCTGGATTCATAAATTAAAATCACTTACACCAAGAGGAATGAATGAGGAATTGGACCTTTCTGTGTTTCTTTAATAATTTGTTGTTCAGTGATAATATGTGAATCATGGATAGTGAACATGTGAAGTTATAAATAATGTGATAAAAGTGTATTTTTTATGTTTTATTGCATTGATGTAGAAATGAAAAAGTGAATGATGACAATTGATATGCTGTTTTCCTGTGAAGTGGTGTTTTTGTAGGTGAAGGTAAATATTTATATGAGGTTAATTTATAGTTTTTGAAATGAAAATGAAATAATTAATGACATAGTGTGATTGATTGTGGGATAAAGGGGGTGGAGTGAGAGGATTGTGTCACACACTGAAGAAGGCATTGTGCCGAAACGTTAGTGTTTCTGTATCACCTGAAGAATGTAAAAGAAAATAAAAACGATATTAAGCAATTAATTAATGAGTGCGAATCATGACCTTTTGAATAATATTGACAAGATTAATGCACCAAAAAAAGGTTTAAAAAAACCGTGAGCGCGCAGTGCAAACTTCATTACTCAACATAAGAAATATAGAGAGAAATAAGTCTGTAAAATAACAGAAACTATTTAAACTATTTAAAATGTTAATTAAGTCACTTTTTAAGGTTGAAAGTTGTTGGAAGAAAGATCAAGGTCCCATAATGCAATTCAAAAGCATAAATAATCAGGGAAAAAAAACTTAACTAAAACATGAATCACAAAATATGGAAAACTGCTAATTTACGGATATTTTTTACAGTGTTGATAGAATTAGAATTAGCATAGAATAAAATTTTCTCCATAAACTTATTTTTAAACATGCATAAATATGTTAAATTCTGTGCAATTACAAAACTGACCGTTTGCAAACACAATGTTCAGTCCTTGTCCTGCATTATTCCTGTAGCCACCCATGACACTGTAGAGAAGAACTTTTCTGCTTATTACTTTATTCCAAAATGAACATTTACTCATTAATCACAACTTGACATGTTTAAAATGTATTAGTCCTGCATAAATGAAATCAAGTACAAATGAGGTCTTTATAATAGTACTAATAAATGATTTAACATTCTGAAACACAAACAGATGCAAATTAATCATGTATTTTCTGAGTGTAAAATGCAATCCAAGATTTACTTCCAAAAGTATTTTGATGTCATACAACTGATTGTAAGGAACAGACAGACTTGTTGTTAAGAAAAACAAACCTTAAAATGCATAAAATGGCTCTAAGCTTTCAAAATATGGTATTAAAATAAAAAAATAAAAAAACATTATGTAATAAAAAATAAATTAAAACTAATAAAACTCTACAACTCTTGCTAAAATTCAAAAGAAAATGCTAATTTGTTAATCCCAATAAAATGTTAGTATCCTTAAGTTACTATTGAAGTCTTTATATATTTTTTGTATTTTATATATTATAAAATTATAATATATAAAATATAACATTATAATGTATAATTATATGTTAATATATAATAACAATATATATTATTATTATTATATATATGTATAAATATTGATATATAAAATTTTTTTGCTTTTATTTTCAAAGTAGTATACACTTTTTTTAGTACAGTCATTTGCTTGAATAAATACTCACAATTTAATTTAACTTAAATTTTTGGGTAAACTATTTTACCTTACCTTTCTGAGGTGAATCTATAATGATTATGAAATAACAGTACTTACACTGTGTTATTAAAACAAATCTTTGCAGCCACCACATCGGCTACACCACTGTGAAGATGAAAGGGGAAGTGGTTCACAGGGCACTGTTTATGTGGACAGCAACCCAAGTGAGACTTAAACAAACCTGCATAGAGAGAGAAAAAAATGTAAGTTGGATCAAAATTTTTTTGCATTTTCAGGCAATGAAATTGAATCTCATTAATAAATGTCATTTATATTATATAGTTCTATTAAATTATATTATATAGTTCATTAAAAAAAAAAAATAATAATAATAATAATAATCTGGGGCGTCACGGTGGCGCAGTGGGTAGCATGTTCGCCTCACAGCAAGAAGGTTGCTGGTTCGAGCCTCGGCTGGGTCAGTTGGCGTTTCTGTGTGGAGTTTGCATGTTCTCCCCGTGTTCGCGTGGGTTTCCTCCGGGTGCTCCGGTTTCCCCCACAAGTCCAAAGACATGCGCTATAGGTGAATTGGGTAGGCTAAATTGTCTGTAGTGTACGAGTGTGAATGAGTCTGTATGGAAGTTTCCCAGTGATGGGTTGCAGCTGGAAGGGCATCCGCTGCGTAAAACATATGCTGGATAAGTTGGCGGTTTATTCCACTGTGGCGACCCCAGATTAATAAAGGGACTAAGCCGAAAAGAAAATGAATGAATAATAATCTGTCATTATATACTCATCCTCTATTTGTTACAAACCGGTTTGTGTTTCTTCCTTCTATTGAACACAAAGGAGGATATACAAAATAATGCTGGAAAAGGACTTCCAGCCACTGACTTCCATAGTATTTAATTTTTGCTCCTACCATAAAAATTCATTACAGTTTAGAACCACTTAAGTGTCAGTAAATGATGAGGCAATTAAAATTTTGGGGTGAACTTTCCCTTTAAGCTTACCCGGAATGTCGCAGTCTGTCTCAACACTAATAACTTCATCTGGAATATAAATCAGCCCTTAGACAAACTAAATGATGACTGTATTGTAATATATTTAAAACATTTAACATATTTACATGCTGTCATGTGATCCCAAAGCATTTTACATGATCGTGTTGCAGATTCTTTGAGTTTTGACACGTTGATGGAGAAACACAATATTAATAGGATCAGCATTGTTGTGAGAACACACATGCGATCTGGAAAACAATCAATCAATATGTGCACATTATACACAATCACAAAAAATGAGTCACAAATTAAAAGAAAAAAACATTTCTTTACCTTGAAGTCTCATTTTTGGAAGCACCAAACACCTGAAAACATTTAAATATTTAATATACTGCTACATTAAACCACATTTGCTTTATTTTTCATTTCAGTTCTTACCTGTTTGAATGGTAGTCAGAACAACAGTGCAGTAAAACAGGATCTACCTGAAGGTGTGGCAAATTTGTACCCATAAATTTACACAAATCCAGCCTCTCCTGACCTAGAAATATGAGTGCTGTCAAAAGCAGATTGATTTTACAGTTGTTTGCTGCCCTCTTGTGGAAAAACATTGCATGCATATTCATCAAACGCACAATATGAATTTATATTCATTTATTTAAACTCAGTCAAAGTATTAAGAAGTAGTCTTAGTTAAGAAAGTGCAAACATACAAAACAAATCTGAAGAATTCAATCATTAAAAATACTTCACAATCATGAACCGAGCTCTTAGAAATACAGTTATGGTACATAATATTGCTGTATTTACTTCATCATCATTAAATTCTGTCATCATTTACTCAACCTTTAATTGTCACAAACCTGTTCGAGATTCTTTCTCCTGTTGAACACAAAAAAAGATATTTCGAAGAATGTTAAAATCGGTAACCATAACCAATGACTTCCATAGTAGGAAAAACAACTACTATGGTTGTCAGTTGTTACCGGTTTACAACATTCTTCAAAATATCTTATTTTGTGTTCAATAGTGGAAAAAAAACTTTTTGGAACCACTTGAGGGTGAGTAAATTTTTATTTGTGGGAGAACTATCCAATTAAAATACAGCTGAAACTGAACCCTGCCATCAGCAAATACCAATACCAGCATAAGAGAGTAGACTATCGTTGATGAATATACCAATTTCAGTAAGGCACTGAAATGCAAAATCAACTTTTACAGTTGAAAAGATGGAATTACAGTCAGTTGTGCTTCTGGCACTGTTCAGTTTCAAGTGGGAACAACCCTGAGATCATGAAGCTGTTAAAAGTCAGGCACAAACATACACAATAAATAAAGAAGAACAATCATTTCAACAGACTTTGATACAACATTGCATTGAGAAAGTCAAGGAAATACTAAATATGCTCTTCATGGAGTGCTTTTAAAAAGCAGTCTGACCAAGCTTTAAGGGATGGCCATCATAACAGATCTTTTCATAAGTTATACCAGCAAATAAATCATAGTAACTTTCATCTCTAATGTGCATCTTCATATTTCTGAGCCACTAGACATCTTGGCTCTAAAATTCTGACCAAGTTCACCAGCTAAATTTAACTGGTATTCGTTCTGAGGAATGGAAGAGAAGAGAAATAAATATTTCAGGAACTCCTTGTGGTTTGTAAATGACCCATGTGATGCTTTGGGCCATATAAAGTCACAGAAATAAAAAGTAAGAGATATGTGAAGGATAAATTGTGGTATGATCACTCCAAAAGATCCTGAGGAAAGAAAAGCTGGAGTTAGAATAAAAAAGTGACAAAGTGTATGAATAGCTTTGGTGATCATTATAATTAATTTCAAAATACTAATACATACTAACCTCATCCGAATCCTCCTGTTCTATGGCTGTAGTTTGTTCTTCCATTTGTTGCAGTTCTGAGTATCTATATGTAGCATTACTGAAAAAAAGATTTAAAAAAACTATTAATACATTACAATGTGTACCGTTTTATATTTTTCTAAGCAAAACTTTTAAAAAACAAGTAATTTTTTATCATTTAAAATAAAATGTAGTACCATAAATATCAAATAAATAAAAAATAGTACAGAATGCGGTTTCATTTTTACTTGAATATATCTGCTGTGCTAAGTGATGATATTATTACTTATTATGAGTATTACTAATATTACTTGACAAATATTTAGGCATTTTATTTGTAATATTGAGCTATACACTGTATGCACATAAAATCCCTTTTTAAATATTTAATTTGATATGGACACATTTTATTGAGGTAAAGCTGGTTTTATATTCACACATTCAGACTTTCTTCTTAATAATATAATTTCAGAAAAGTATTCTTTGCGAATACTAAATGGTGAAATCATTTTAGCAGCCAATGACTATCAAAGTACAACATTGTTCACAGTCAAATAAATAGTGCTGATGTTGTTTAGAAGTCATACTTGCATGTGATTTCAGACCGACTATTCAAACTACCATGGTAAACAATATAGGGAACATGTCACAAGTTGTCACTCAACGAATGTGCGAATATAAAACCAACTTTACCTCAATACGCATATTGTCCAAATATATCACTTACTGATTTGGGACTGATTTGACGATAAATATTGTTAAACTTCACAAAAATGATTGCAAAATTCGCTGTATTGAAAAATATGTTCCTACAAAAACGTGGTGTCAGAACTGACAGATTAAGTTGCACTGTTACATAAAGCAAATGGTGTTTAATTTACTGTACTGTACCTCTGTGGAAAGCAATATTTGCGTATGATGAAGAAAGCAGCTGCTGTTGCACCTATAACAACGACCACAACAGACGCAATAACTCCTGAATGAAGCCTTACAACCTGCAAAACGAGAGATTAGGGATAGTTTGTAGTGTGCAAACTGACAGGGAAGTGACGGGTGCAGTAAAGTCCATAACAAACAAACCTGTTGATCATTTGGAGAAGCTGAAGTGGGTTTCTCCGAATTTCCAGAATGTCTTGATTCGCGACGTGTCGAAAAGGCAAAAGCGAACTCCCAAAAAACACTATATAAAATCAAATTTAGTAACATTTTCGAGTAGTGGCTAAAGTTGAGCGACTTTCTCGCCATTACTGTTGTCGTTTACTTCCTAGTGCGTCTACCTGTCAGATGACGAAAAGGGGAAGCGGCGTGTGATTGGTCGATTCTGTTGCAGCGGGGACATTAACAGTAGGATTACATTAAAAAAAAAAAAAAAGTCCCCAAGAAATCAAAACTAACCATATGATTTTGTTAGCTCACATTGCTAGTTTTGTGGTGAACAATTCATCTTTGCATGATAAAATTAGAGCATATTTTGTGTTAGTTTCACTTCATATTTTCTACTAGATTTGAGTAAAGCACTATAACAGTAAAGACACTAAAAGGAAACTGAAACATGTTTTATTTTACATACAAAAATCTCAGTTATGAGTTTAAATTTATATTAATGGTTATTGATTACTAAAAACAGTATCATATTAGTAATAGTAGCAAGAAATATACACTTTGAACCCTAAATGCTCATTAAAATCAGTAAACGTTATAAATGACAGTAGGGTGCTTAAACTAAATTCACACACAGTGGCAGTAGGCCTACTGATCAACAAACATATAAATTCAGTTTCAAAGCAGTTCGTAATATTTCCCAGATTGTGGATCAAAGTAACAGTTGAGGCAGGAGTCATACATTAAATTGAGAAACTCTTCTTCTCCACTGATGTCATGTAACTTCGATCCTGTGGAAAGAGAAAAAGATGTTGGCTTACACATAGAATATATCCTACATATGGAGACAGATGATGTCTGTTACAAGATTTCAAGTCACAAACTAGTACACAAATGGTTACTCTCTCTATCAGTACTTTTTTTTGTTGGTTTAAAAAATAATAATACTCGCAGGATTAACCATGTAATTAGAACAGGGATGCTTATCATATTTATTATATATTTATGAGCTCTTGATTACATGTTTGCTTCCTTGACAGCTGATGTTTTGTAACAAAGAATGGTTTTAATACAAAAAAACTAAACTTACATTTAAAGGTATATTTCACCCAGAAATGTCATTTTGATGTTAATTTAATCAAAGATATGGTTGGCTTTGTTCTTGTTTGTTTGTTTGTTTGTTTGTTTGTTTGTTTGTTTGTTTGTTTG
>CAIGQV010019356.1:8005971-8032860 GCA_903798115.1 Danio jaintianensis
TTGTTTGTTTGTTTGTTTGTTTGTTTGTTTGTTTGTTTGTTTGTTTGTTTGTTTGTTTGTTTGTTTGTTTGTTTTTAAAGACTTTATTAATCCCAAAAGGGAAAATTCATGTCACAGCAGAGCTCACTATTATAAAATAAATAAAATAAACTACATATATAAAAAGGCAATAATATATATAAAATTACATCCATACTGCACACCGTAGTTTCAAACAACGAGTAGGTACTAGTCCATATCTACAGTATCAAATGCTATTACAATTCTGCATAATTCATCTAATATGACATCGATTATACAATCTGATCACTATTGGTAAAAATGACTTCCTGTATCATTCCCTATAACACCGGGGCTGAATTAATCTTGAGGTAAAAGAGCTTGCACACGCTTGGACAGTATCAAAAAGGGGATGACAAACGAGTTCAAATCGAATTCTTCAGCAGAGTATTAAAAAAGATATTTGCCTGAACTGTGGTCCTTGGTGATTCATGAAATCAAAGCCAACTGCTACCAGCACTTTGAGGGTCAAACAAACAAACAAACAAACAAAAACATATACAGGGAACAAAAAATGTATATCCATGTCTCCTGATGATTAGCTTTACTAAATGGCCCTGAGTGTATTTACGGCAGTGTGAACTGATCGTTTAGCTTCATTAAACCTCAATGAATCTTCAGGAGCCTATTATTTTTGCTTTCCCTTAATATATATACATTTTTTAATGACACACAAAATTGTGGTTGACTTGCATGTGCATAATCACCAAAGATCACTGCTTCAGTTAAAAGTCTTCTTTAAAGTCACCTACATCTTATATATCTGCCAACATCATTTTGGGTGCACTATCCCTTTAACAACACCCAGTTCAAGCATTGTCACAGAAATATCACTGTGGGTTTTAGATGAAAGAGAAATCAATCCTGAATGTAATTGTACCAGTTCTGTGAGCACACATCTTCTCTTTCCAAGAGAAATCTAGATCATGATTTATTTTTAGCAACAATGGGTTGAGAATATGAGCTAGGGATGGGGATTTTTCTGGTGTCATACCTCTGGTCGAGACCTTGTGGTCTCCTTTTCCATCTGCCATCTGTTGATTTGGATGAACTATCGGAGGGCTGAGGACATCCATCCATTCTCTACAAGAGAGAGTTAGTCATTCAATTATTAAAATAAAACAGCTTTTTGAAAAAGCATGTGCAGCTATCACCAAAAGGAATTGATATGACCTTATCCTCACATTTTTTCGCACTTGACATGACTACATGAAACAAATCATTTAAAATAATAAGGTTGTGATAAAAATAATTCACGTACAAGCTGAAAACTGAGTGATTGTACGTTTGGCTTCGTGGTTTATTTTTATCCGTCATGGAAATAATGTTACCTTTGAAATTTTGACAATAGTGTCACAAGCATATCTGTATATTTTTATAATTTCAGCTATTTTGCGGTCTCTTGAACACTATACACTGTAAAAAATGCTGGGTTCTACAGAATTCATTCATCTTGTCACAACACAAATTGTTTAAGTTAACTTAATTGTTTTTAGTAATTTAAGTAGATTGTACATAAAACAATTAAGTTGTCCCCCAAAATACTGAAGAATTGTGTTGTTTCAGCTCATTTTAAATAGGTAGTTTGAACAAGAAGCAAAAGTCATTTTTTGAGTGTATGTAAACACATTTTATGTAAAATATTTTACTCAGAACAGTACTAAATAAAAAAAATTATCTCTCTTATTTTGTTAAAAAATAATCACATATTTTGTAAGGGATTCACAAACTTTTGCATAACACTGCTTCGAAAAAAACTTGTTTCAGGTTTTGGAGTTATTAATTATCTGCTAAATGTAGTTTGCAAATTCCAATAAGCAGCCTTTTAATATTCAATAGATAAACTCTATAAGAAGAATAATTTTTTTTTCGTCAACTTCACTGACTGTTCACATTTTACCGAAATTTACTCTCATAATTCAGCATCATGGAAAAAAGTGGATAACATTTAGTTTAATAATAACACAGAATTTTCCGGAATTGCTGCACCAAACGCTCACTGTTGCTAACGGGTTTCTTTTTATTGTGAAAGCATGCGTCTCTCTTTCATATTCCCTCATTTACATGACACTTTTTTGAGGCACCATGTGGTGTTGATGGACAGGCTCCCCGGTGGGACGGGAGGGATGTGGATGATGACCTCCCAGAGAGCAGTGACAGCGAGGTGACACATGCAAGCCTCTGAGCACACGCACAACTCCTGCTTATTCATTGTCCCTGACAGCCATGCTTAATTAATCAGCGAGGCGTGGCAGTGTGGGCAGCTTCCCTTGACAGGCAAAAGTTTTGCGTAGGAAACCAGCCGTAGTTATTATGCTGTGTGGTTGTAAATAGTGTGTAGGGAAAATGAGGAACTCATGATGCGCTCCTTGAGTTATCTTTGATCAGTTAATTTATGATCAAAGCTCTCATTTTCTGCAATTATTACGCAGATTATTAATCGGTTTCTTTCTAGACCTAGAAAGGGTTTGAGGTTTAGTTGTATGATTTTATATTATTTTTTATGATTTATGTACTACTAATAATGATGATTTTTGATAATATTTAAAATGATCATTTATTATAATTCATGAAATAATAATTATCAAATAATTTATCAAATACATTTCTGGTGTGACATATTTGAATGTTTTTTTGATATGTAAAGCTGTGCCTTTGCTCCTGACCTTGAAATTTCACTATATGGGTATACTTTCTTTCTCTGCTGGATTATAATGTGTCCATACAAAGCACCATAATTTATGGAATGGTTCTTAAGCTGTGAAAAATCAGATTCTATTCCTCAATTTAAGACATGGTTGACTTATTACACTCAAATATTGCACATGGAAAGTATGGAGATATTTGTAACCTTGATAAGTTTTACAATATATGGCAGCCATTTCTCAATCACCAAGTGTCAATGACACTTGTTTCTTTGTATTTTCTTAGAGACCGTTTATATGTGTGTTTTTTTCTTTTTACCTTTCATTACTATTTTTCTTTTTTATTATTATTTTTATTTGATGTATTTTGTTCTTTTATTGTTGTTTAGTTATTGTAAAATGTAAAACTAATAAAACATTTTTTTAAAATAAATTAAATAAATTTCTTCCTAAAACAATAGTATGTATTTATATATTTATTTATATTTATATATTACTATTACCATAAACAATCTTTATTATTATTTAAAATTTATTTATTATAGTGTCATAAAAATTATGTTTTTAAATCATTTACTATTTTTATTCTCTGACTACTAATGCAACTACACTTATAACACAACATTAAATATTATTGCTTATAAATTAAAGCAAAAAAAATTAGTTATTATTAATATTAAAATTATTATAAACACATTTCTTCCTAAACAATATTATAAATAGACAAATACTACTCATAAAAATATTTTACTTTTTTTAATTACTTTTGTATTATTTATATGCTACTACTAATAATATGTGTCCTTATTTGTAATATAATTTATGAAATATCATATAACAACAACAACAATAATAATAATAATAATAATTAGAATGATAATAATAATAATAATAATAATAATAATTCATTCATTCATTTTCTTTTCGGCTTAGTCCCTTTATTAATCAGGGGTCGCCACAGTGGAATGAACCGCCAACATATCCAGCATATGTTTTACGCAGCGGATGCCCTTCCAGCTGCAACCCATCACTGGGAAACATCCATATACACTCATTTACACACATACACTACGGACAATTTAGCCTACCCAATTCACCTATACCACATGTCTTTGGACTTGTGGGGGAAACCGGAGCACTCGGAGGAAACCCACGCAAACACGGGGAGAACATGCAAACTCCACACTGAAAAGCCAACTGACCCAGCCGAGGCTTGAACCAGCGACCTTCTTGCTGTGAGGCGAACGTGCTACCCACTGCGCCACCGTGCAGCCCAATAATAATAATAATAATAATTATTATTATTATTATTATTATCATTCTAATTATTATTATTATTATTATTATTATTATTATATCTACAGACCTGTACAATGTGTAATGTTTACATAGTTTCCAACTAAGCCAAAAACCTCCAAAGGCTTTAGACATAAGGTGCAGTGCTCCATTAAGTAGGCAGGCTGGAAGGTTTGTCATAAAATGATTGTCAGTCAGATCTTTTGAAGTCTGGCAGAACATTTTTGCCACACTCCCCCTGCTCCCTTTTGATTTTCAAAAATTCCCTGCAACCGCTGAACAAAATGGTGAACATGAACATTTTAAAAAGTACCACATTTTGTGACCACTGTTCCAAATTATTGAGCGCATGAGCCTGAGGGCTGACAAAAGCTCTCATATGAACTCGCATGATAAAGTTTTGAAATGACTCATTCACATCTAAGCCTCAACACGTATATGTACAATAATGCTCAGAGTTATACCATAGAGACTTAGAGAGGCTAAAAATATAGTTTTTTCTCTTACCTGGGATTAGAGTGAAGAAGAGGGTTCATTTCTTTCTGATAGTGCTGGCCTTGATCCACTGGCTGTGAATCACAGAGAGAATAAGTACTGTATTTATAATCTGGTTCAGGGGCCATATCTGTTCACTATTAGCTCCAGTCAAGTAGGAGAATATAATACGTTCTGGATTACCTCATTCCTTGCTTTAAAATAATGATTTAAGCTTTCATCGTTTGGAGCAGTGCTTCTCAAAATTGAGCTCCAGGCCTTTTTTATGAGAGTCTAATACTAATGATAGACTGGGGAAACACTTCTGCTGTTCTGTTTATGATATTAAAGTGCCCCTAATATGCTTTTTAGATATTATCTTTCATGTGTGTAGTGTAGCTGTTTACAAATGTGAAAGGTGTGCAAAGTGTTATCGTCTCCCAAAAGAAAGAATCAATTATGAACTGGCTGAAATGGATAATCAGTAAATCTAGTAAGTCTAGTAAGTCTTATTTTATGCACAAACCTACATGGATTTTTTACAACTTTGCACAGCATTTATTTTGACCCTTGAGCATTGCTGTAACAGCTGAGACCTGGAAGAGTTTGGTTTGCGCTCTGTTGCTGTTGTCTGTTTCAAAAGCAAATCCACTTCTCATCCACTTCTAAAAGATGCATATTTGAGTTTGAGTTGTTATAGTAAAACCAACGCCATCTCTACTGTTTGTATTAGTGTGTTTTCTAGTGCTGAGGAGGCTTCTGGAGCTAAAATTCACATATGAGTAGGGATGTCTCGGCCGCCGATATTTATTGGCTGATTTTTGATTAAAAAAAAATCCATGTTCAATTCAATTCAATTCAATTCAAGTTTTTTGTATAGCGATTTTCACAATAATATAATTATTGTTTCAAAGCAGCTTTATAAAAGGTGGATATTATTGCATTACGTATCATTCATTCATTTATTCATTTTCTTTTCGGCTTTAGTCCCTTTATTAATCTGGGGTCGCCACAGCGGAATGAACCGCCAACTTATCCAGCATATGTTTCACGCAGCGGATGCCCTTCCAGCTGCAACCCATCACTGGGAAACATCTATACACACTCATTCACACACATACACTACGGACAATTTAGCCTACCCAATTCACCTATACTGCATGTCTTTGGACTTGTGGGGGAAACCGGAGCACCCGGAGGAAACCCACGCGAACACGGGGAGAACATGCAAACTCCACACAGAAACGCCAACTGACCCAGCCGAGGCTCGAACCAGCGACCTTCTTGCTGTGAGGCCAACGTGCTACCCACTGCGCCACCGTGACGCCTGCATTACGTATCGTGTATCATTATATCGGCATGTATCAGCATATCGGCAATATTATAAAAAAGGCAGATATCGATGGTTTATTGATTACGTGGAAGTAATGAGTTGCACATCTTTTGAATAATCAAAATATGTATGAAAGTCTTATATATGTACAAAAATCTAAATATTTACAGATCTAATGTGTACAAAATTTCAGATATCTGTCTTTTTTTTCTGGAGCAGCAAAATGTATTGTTTAAATAGTTACAGCATTGGTTTTACTTGTTAAGTTTATTAAATAAATGCTTTCTATTATATTTCAAATTAAAGTTACTGTTGTTCAAAGAATATTGAATTGCAAAAGTCACCTTGAAGATTGCCTTTTTATGATTTTTATTTAAATCTTAACCTTTATCTTAACGATCCAACTAAAATGCTGGACAGCTGAATGTTAATGGATCCAATCTATTTTTAGTCACATTAATGTAATGCTGAAAAACTAGCTGGTACTGTATAGTACTGTATGCAATTGACAACATCAGTATATGAATTTTGTTAAAATTGTTATTGGAAAAAAACATTCCCATCGGTGCATCCATATATGACTGTTTGTTTTCAGACACACACTGTAAGTGATAGACCAATCACAACAGACTGGGCTATCTGACTAATCAGAGCAGAGCAGGGCCATTTGACCAATCAGAGTAGAGTAGGCTTTCAAAAAGGAGGGTCTTAGAGAGACCAGATTCTTGAACAAACCATTCCACATATTTACAAAAAGCTGATGCTGCTATAATGAATATTAAGAGAAAATGTTTTTTTTTTTTTTTTTACCTTAAATTGATGTAAAACTATTACAGAAGCCCTCTTAAACTACATTAGGGACCTACAAAACTACAAAATAGCACAATAAGGGGTAATTTAATTTTGCATATTGCTGGATCTGCTCAGGTAATATTAATATACTTGGTGTTCACAAAGATTTTTTGTTTACTTGTTTGTGACTAATTGTTTGTAACTGCAATGTTTTACTACTTGATGTCTAATGTGGAATCCTTAGGCAAACCAGTTGACGAGCACTTGAGCATTGTACCTGTTTTTCAAGCCTGATGGTGGCAGTATTGCTATGTTTTCCCAGTCTTACAGTCCACTAATTTGCAGTTTCTCAGTACCAGGCACACCAGGCATGATTAGCAGTTCCAGCGTATCTTTCTAATCAACAGACAACAGCAACATCAACAACTGATGGATAGGGTCTGATATTGTAATGCCATGGGGGTTTATTTCACTCTAATTAGTAGTTTTTTTTATATATATAAACTGTTTGATTGCCCTTCTTCATGGGAAACCAGCTTTTAATATTCACTCTATTATTTGCCTGCTAGCTACAGTTCATCCATACAAAGCACCCTGTATATCTGAGGAGCCTAATGATGAAGGAGCAGTGCAGACTTTCTCACTCTGTACTCTCAAGTGTGGCAATGCATTTGGCTTCTGTAATTATAATTGCTATAAATGTCTGTATAGTGTATGTGTGTGTGGTTTGTAAGCCCACCAAAGGGATACACTGAGTCCAGGTTGAGGTGTCGTCACTGCTTGCGCTTAGACTTACGTCGCAGTGGTGAACCTGGCAAAACAGAGCACATAAACAAAATTAAACAAACATATGAGAAAAAAAAGAAAGATAATGACACATTTTACTGCGAAAATGGCAATATTTATTAAAAAAAATTGTATGTAGTGTTTGTGTCTGTCATTTATATATATATGCATATATATATATATATATATACTGCATATTATAATATACACTACCTGACAAAAGTCTTGTTGCTTATCCAAGTTTTAGGAACAACAAATAATAACTTGACTTCTAGTTGATCATTTGGTATTAAAAGTGGCTTATATGAAAGGCAAAGGCCTCTAGATTACACTTATTTTACCTAAATAAAACATGATCATGCCTTGATTTTTAATTATTTAATTATGACAGTAAGGTCTGACTGTGCTTAGACAAAAGTCTTGTCACTTAACAGAAATAATGTACAGTTTAGAATATGGGGCAGTGGAAAAAGAATTAATATTGTGTATGACTCCCATGAGCTTGGACGACTGCATCCATACATCTCTGCAATGACTCAAATAACTTATTAATAAAGTCATCTGGAATGGCAATGAAAGCGTTCTTGCAGGACTTCCAGAGTTCATCAAGATTCTTTAGATTAATCTTCAATGCCTCCTCCCTAATCTTACCCCTGACATGCTCAATAATGTTCATGTCTGATGACTGGGCTGGCCAATCCTGGAGCACATTGACCTTCTTTGCTTTCAGGAACTTTGCTGTGGAGTCTGAAGTATGAGAAGAAGCGCTATCCTGCTGAAGAATTTGCCCTCTCCTGTGGTTTGTAATGTAATGGGCAGCACAGATGTCTTGATACCTCAGGCTGTTGATGTTGCCATCCACTCTGCAGATCTCTCGCACCCCCCTATACTGAATGTAACCCCAAACCATGATTTTTCCTTCACCAAACTTGACTGATTTTTGTGAGAATCTTGGGTCCATGCGGGTTTCAATAGGTCTTCTGCAATATTTGTGATGATTGGGATGCAGTTAAACACATGATTCATTGGCAAAAAAACCTTCTGCCACTTTTCCAAATGGTCAACTAGAAGTCAAGTTATTATTTGTTGCTTTTACAACTGGGATCGACGACAAGACTTTTGTCCTTTTGCTGGTAGTGTATACAGTATATTATAATAAGAGAATTTCAAAAGCTTTTTTGTGACATTATAAATGTTACAAACTTTTGCTGTTACTGTCAGCTATTTTACATATATGGGTCAAGGACAATACTGTATGTCCAATTTGTTCAATTTTATTAAATACATTTTGTGAATATAAAATGTCAAAATATGGGTTAAATAATGTCAAATTGTCATTCAGAGTGTGATACTTTAATTTATGTAAAAATTAAACATTATACTTATTGTGATATGTACTTTATATGCAAAAAATAATCTTTTTTTAAAAAGGATTTTTTTTTGTGTTGCATATAACAAATGGGTAAAACCAAAAATGGCAAAGTAGAAAATTATAATTGCAACAATTTAAAATGACAATAGATTTTTGCATATAAACTACTATTACACTGAATTATACGATTAGGTAAATAATCTGTAAATAATCTTAAAAATGTATAATAGATATGTATAATAGTAAAATGTATAATAGTACATTAAACAAAACATTTGACATTCTACTTTTATAGTTTTGGTGCTTGAAAAAACCTTTTTGACCTTTTGACCATTTTATATCAAATATTTGAATGGAATGTTTATATATATGTACACTGTAGAAATGCAGGGTTCCATGATATCCCAACACAACACAATTTTATGCAACGTTTATGTAACAAATTCAAGTGGATTGAACCTAAAAAAAAATTAAGTTTCCCAAAAAAATCTCCAGAATTGTGTTGTTTAAGCTCATTTTAAATTAGTTTTAACAAGCAGCAACAAAAATTTTTTTAGAGTCTAGAATTTCCTGTTCCATTTTAGGATGAAATATGACATCACCATGACCTACCTGTGACGCACTAAGGCCTGGACTGTCGATGTCTCCTCCTTCTTCCTCCTGCTGCCTCTTCAAACATGCCAACATCCACAGCTCATCTTCCTCATCCTCTTCGTCTTGACTTCTCAGATCACACCTGCTGGAGCCCAAAGGTTGAACCCTCCCATCGACACTCACCTGTAAACCCCAAAAATCTCATTACTTCATCGGTGCCACTTTGTAATGAGACTGATCGTTACAGGGTATAGCTAATTAGCGAGCAATCAATCAAAGCTTGCCAGCTAATTGGCACCCCCATTAAGGCCAAGACATCAGCAGGGATGGTTGCCTGCTGCTAAGAAATCCACTTATACCAAGTCCTACCTGGATCACGAGCAACCTTCCAGATCAGCTTTGCAAACTTCTACAGCATCAAAGATATGTGCCATGTTTAAATGGGAGAACGCAGCGTTATGGGGCATCCGTAATGATTCTCAGTAATTCCCACATCAAACTCTATCAGACGTTTAGCTAATCACCGTTTCAGTCCTACGGTGAGAGTCTGTGGTGGTTGTGCTCAATGCTTGGACCAGTTTTAGTTTGTGTTTAACAAACTAAAAGAGGAAATAACACTAATGAGTTCTCTTTGATATCCTAATGGTTTCTCCTGGGCAAATGGTAAGCAGATGGAAAGTTTGCATTATTGTGCTGCTTCAGATTTCAGAGTCAAAACATTAGGCCATTTGGAAACTCTTATTGTGGAAGTAAAAATAGCACTGTACCTAATTGACTTCTAGTGTATAGACAATTTTTTTTATAAAATATCTCTTTTATTGCATGCATATGTAATGAAAGAGGGAATAGATCATTTCTGAAAATTTTATCTTTTGTGTTTTGCATAACAAAGAAAGTCACTGAGATTTTCAATAACATCAAGGCGAGTATAAAATGACAGAATTTCCATTTTGGTTGAACTAACCCTTTGAGGAATCGACACAAAGTTGCAAGCATAATTTTGAGAAATTGTCCTCAAATTCAAGCAGCCACATGGGTTTTGTGGAGTGAACCCACACAAATCACATGGCCTGTGTTCATGTGGATAAAATGTTTTTTAACCATAGCAAGCATGCAGGGTTAGAGGGGATCAAATCAAGCACATACTTCAGCTGAATTGGTGCACTCCAGCAGAGTGGCTTGTTTATGAGGGCCTCTGTTTTTATTGTAATTTCAGAACTGGTGTGGTTCTTATCATCCCCAGAGGCCGGATATTTTAATCTGAATCCATTCAGATTGAGGGAGGGTTGGGATGTGCCCTTGGATCTCTGATGCATTTGGAAATTGTATTGCAAATGGCTTGGACATATAGTGTTCTTTTGTCTTTGTGCTTTTTAAAGCATATTTTCAGGGGGTCTGAACTCCAAGGGGATTTTTTTATTGCTTATTCCTAGCTCAGGAAATGGTTTCATTTTTACATTCTCTAGGTATATGCTGTATGCAACTAACCACATTAAAACCTGATAAGATCAGGTTACTCAATACATCAAAATATCTGAGTAAACTATTTTTTTTATTTAGTAGAACTAATGTTTAATTAGCAGAGTAATGGCACAGCTTTGCTTCAAATATTGCAATGCACACAACATTATGGGTGACAATATTGACAACAATATTGTTGGTACACGTCTCACTGGCACATCTGTGACCGAGACAGCAAGTCTTTGTGATGTATCAAGAGCCACGGTATTCAGGGGAATGTCAGCATACCATCAAGAAGGACGAACCACATCCAACAGAAGTAACTGTGGATGCAAGAGGAAGCTTTCTGAAAGGGAAGTCCAGGTGCTAACCTGGATTTTATCCAAAAAACATAAAACAGCTGCCCAACTCACTGCAGAATTAAATGTGCACCTCAACTCTCTTGTTTACACTAAAACTGTTTGTTGGGAGCTCAACAGGTTCAATATACATGGCCAGGCTGCTATAGCCAAACCTTTGGTCACTCGTGTCAATGCCAAACATTGGTTTCAATGGTGCCAGCAGTGAAAATCTTGGGCTGTGAAACATGTATTGTTCTCTGTTGAGTACACCTTCACTGTCTTTCCCATCCCTGAGAGTGTAACGGTGTGGAGAAGCCCCAAAGAAGCGTTTCACCCAGACTGTTGCATGCCCAGAGTGAAACATAGGGGGTGGATCTGTGATGGTTTGGGCTGCAATATCATGGCATTCCCTAGGCCCAATACTTGTGTTAGATGGGCGTGTTACTGGCAAAGACTTCTGAACTATTCTGGAGGAACATGTGCACCCAATGGTTCAAACATTGCATTCTGAAGGCAGTGTCGTGAATTAGGATGATAATGCACCAATACACACAGCAAGACTGGTGACAGAGGGGTTTGATGAACATGAAAATGAAGTTGAACATCTTCCATGGCCTGCGCAATCACCAGATCTAAATATTATTGAGCTACTTTGGAGTGAGTCAGGAAACGTTTTCCTCTAGCAGCATCATGTAGTGACCTGGCAACTATTCTGTAAGAATAATGGCTCAAAATCCCTCTGGCCACTGTGCAGGACTTGTATTTGTCATTCCCATGATGATTTGAGGCTGTACAGGACCTACACCATACCAATGAATTTTTGTGGTCTAAAACCAGGCTTTTAAGTTTCATTGTCCAACCCCTGTATAAATAAACTTACATTTTATTTATACATTATACATTTATACATTTTTTAACTGATTTCCCTTGTATGGAAAAAGAAAGAGTTTTCAAAATAACCACCTCAGGAGAAATCCATAAAGGCTTGCATTCACACAAGGGTAATTACATGATAACAAAATTTTCTTTTGCATTCCTCCTAAGTAAACAGGCTCACCTTTTGAAGCCCAGAATTCTTCAGTGAGATCTCGCGCACAGATGTTTTGTTGATAGATATCCTGGTATCTCCATCAGGCAATGCTCTGTCAGCTTCAGACCGATCAAGTCTGCTCCCTTGTCTGGAGGAGCTAGGAGAGAGGCAGCGGGTTGGTGCTATTCGCATGGGTTCATGCCTTTTTGGACCTTCAGAGTCATGCTGGACAGCGGAGGCCCGAGTCTTAATTGGCTCAGAGGAGAATTTGGGTTGAGCTGTGTGTTTTTGTATTAAAGAAGGTGATGGGGGAGCATTAATTGAATGGACTGCACATCTTTTGAGAAACTCTGAATGCATTTCATCCTGTGAAAGAAAATGAGGGCATTCATAAAAAAAAAGTTGCATGAATTGAATAAATTTTTTTACATATTTCAAAGCTGCAAGACTGCTACCCAGCAAAAAGCATTTCTTAGCATTTATTATGACTATTTTAAGCCTCATAGTTTTCTATAAGATAGTATGCTTTAAAATAATGACACATTTCACATTTAGAAGAAATGTGCATTCAAAACTTCAAAACGTCTCTCACTTCAGCCAATATGAATCAACAATTTTGATGACATCACACTGCACTTTAGGCTTCTTATCAAATTTTGTGACCAATCAAATGCAAGTGGCAAAATTCTCAAGAAATGTTTTTTCTAATATTATTGGTTGGTTTTGACCATATTCACAATATACACATTAAACTAACAACAGATAAATTTTAACAGGCCTTATTTTTCACCAGGATTTTACACTGACAGTATCCACTGCATAAAACATTCCGGTGTGGCAACCCCTGATAAATCAGAGACTAAGCCGAAGGAAAGTGAGTGAATGAAATCTTAGCTATGCCTAGGTATTTCCATATTTTAATTCTATGGCACATTTTAAATGTGGTTAATTTGCAATTTAATTAGATTACTTAAAAGCATGTTGCTACACGGTTGCTAGGGTTATTATGTGGCTGCTTATTGGTTTTTCTGATATAGCTGCCTTCATTGTAAATCTGTGAGATTTTCTGTTCATTTTATTTTATCTCATCTTAACCCACCAGACACAAATCACACAATAAATCCAGTCCTCAACAAACCACACAATGCAAAATATCATTCCTGCCGGTAGCACAAATGACTTCCAAACCCAAGTATAATACTTGGCAGTTTCTTTCCTTCGTTTTCAAATCATTTCTCATAGCGTCCCACCGCTAATTATGACATTAAGATTAATAACGCCACTGCGTTCAATTATCTCCTTCCCAGACTGGGATATTAACACAAGGAAGGAGAGACATTAATAAATCAAATTTCTCTCTAAAACCACAAATAATAAATTTAACAACAAACTTGTGATGGAGTCATAAAGAGCATGATGAAATCTGTTGCAAGGATCTCGGAGCCATGAACGCCAACGCTGTCACAGATGAAACGCATTAATAGCCACGATGCGAGACAGTCTGGCGCAGGCGGAGTAACATCACAGTTACCTGTAATTAATCAGGGCGACACTGTGCCCGGAAAGTTGTCTGTCTCCTCTCTGTTTTGGAACAGATAAGGTCTTTAAACTAGTGAGGCTTTGATCTACACTAATGGTCTTAAACAGCAAGCTTCACGCTAATGATGACAACCTCGCTAAAAGGGCACGGCCAGCAAAGCCATCAGATCAGCCAGAGTTTTTGTCTCCCTTCTTTCCATCTTCATATCCCCCGGAGGGACTGTTTTTAATAATTCTGCTTTCTTGGAGGGGGTTAAAAATAACAACGTGTCATCACACTAACACTATGCCAAAATGCTGACATTCAGTAAACACACATCAGTCTGGGGCAGGCCTTTATCTATTTGAGATTGAATTTATTTATTTAAACCAAGCAAGTTATCAATGGAAGTCAATGTGTTTTTTGGTTATTAAGCTGTGTTGCAGATGCATTTCAATATGTTACTGGTGCATCTGTCTTCCAGTGGCATTAACAGAAGTCATTAAGTGGATATAATCGCCTCTGCTTCCAGTGGAAAGATTTAATATCACACAGGTGCGAGATATGGAGTTCCAACTTAAATATAACGTTTAGAACATTCAAACTATAGTCGTTATTACTTTTTCATCTCCCATTAGCAATAAGAAGACAAATGCAGGCATATACAAAGAAAACCCAGAAGAAAAAAAACAAAGACATTTATCAAGGACGTGGAAGAAAGGGGAAACAGACAACAAATAAAACTGTCAGCGGTATCAATCAAAAATCTCGAATTAAGTGCGGCAGAACATATGTATGCCAAAGATGAGACTGATTTCCCAGGAGGAAACCAAACAGACTGTGAATAAATGAATGATGTTCCTCTCAATGGACGCAGAGCCCAAGAGCACTATGGAGCTCGACACCATCTCGTCAGAAATGAACCCAACTGAAGAAAACTGATGGTTTTCTTCATGGGTTTAAACGAATGGCGGCGCCCCTGGGGAGCTCAATCAAATTGTGTGCGTATCATTAACAAATGACTCCACTAGATCATATGTCCTTGAGAGGAAAACTTTGACAGAATGCAATCCAGGCAACGCGTGTTGAGAAGTTCTACAGTAGGTTGACTGTGCTGATGTTTGCATTTGTATATGCATCTGTGGCAATAATATAGGAGATTATTTCTACACTGTAAAAAGTGATTAGTTGACTTTACTTAAAAAAGATTCCCAGTTGTCCTATTTTATATATTTATTTACAGAATTGTAATTTTATTACATTTTCTTTGCTTAAAATAGCATAATATGAATAAATATGAAACCATGAGGGTGAAAAAAATAAATATTTAATTAAGTTTTTTTTTATTTATTATTATTTTTATTAAAAATAATCTGAAACTATGCATTTTATTCTAAGTGATTTCATATACAGTTGAAGTCAAAATTATTTGCCCTCGTGTGAATTTTTTTTTCTCTTTTAAATATTTTCCAAATTATGTTTAACAGAGCAAGGAATTTTTCACAGTATTTCCGATAATATTTTTTCTTCTGGTTAAAGTCTTATTTGTTTTAATTCGGCTAGAATTAATTTTTTAAAAACCATTTTAAAGTCAATATGATTAGCCCCCTTAAGCAATATTTTTTCAAATTGTCCACAGAACAAACCATCATTATACAATGACTTGCCTAATTAACCTAACTTCATTTGCACTTTAAGCTTAATACTAGTGTCTTGAAAAATATCTAGTAAAATATTATGTACTGTCATCATGGCAAAGATAAATGAAATCAGTTATTAGAAATTAGTTATTAAAACTATTATATTTAGAAATCTGTTAAAAAAACATCTTCTTTCCGTAAAACAAAGATTGGGGAAAAAAATACACAAGGGGGCTAATAATTCAGGAGGGCTAATAATTCTGACTTCTGTATGTCTACAGAACAGGAAAAATCTAAGAGCTTAACTTTATTTTTATATTTACAGCAATTTTGTGCACAATTTATAATAATTATTCAATTCATTATAATTATCAGTTGTGCAGCTCTGCTTCCATTTGATAATGCAATACAGAGTCAATTTTCTCTAATTACTTTAACAACTTTTGCTGATTGTCCTTAAACCTGTAAATTGGATTGCCAGAAGCAAGTCCCATTAAACCAATTAATGTCAAATGCAAAAATCATTGCTCTGCATTTTGTGTATATATATCATCTAGATGTCCATACCTCTTCGCTCTCACTCCCCATGAAATCATCTTCCAGACGTGCATCCTTGCGCTGTCCTTCTGTTAGCAGCTTGTGACCTTTAAGGCCAAAGGTCAGATCCTCAACAGGGTTGCCGCTAGCCTGATTGCGTCTGGCTGAGTGAGGGCATGAGGAGAAAGTGAAGACTTCCTCTCCGTATTCCTCATCGCTGAGAGAGAGAGAGCTTTCTGTGTCACAAAGGTCAGCATCATCTGCAGTCAGCACACGTTCTGGAGGTGAAGAAGCACACGGAGGCTTGAAGGCTGACCCAGATGTAGCCGCACTAGAAGCGCAGTCTGCAAATTTATGACAGGTAGATTTAAGAGTAACTCCACCATTTGTTGCTACTTCATTCTTGCTATATTTTGGTATTTTGCCTTGTTCTTAATCGCTGCCTGGGTTTATTTTGGGTTATGTACACACAAATGATGCACAGATGTCTGTGCATTACTTAATTTTTGTAGAATATTTTAATTGATCTTAATTTAAAGAACAAAACATTCTCCAATATCTTTTGAATGTGTATGGACAGGGTTTAACAACTGGGTGCTAAGAATATTTAGAGGAATATTTAAAGAGCTGAGCTAAAACACATGTACAGGCCAAATGCATAGAAAACCTAGTCAACAACTAGAAATAACACAAAAGCTAGAAATAAAACAGCTAGCAGTGTTCAGTAATTCATGCTTTAAAAGGTAAATACCATAAGACTACTGAAATGGAAGCTGGGGGCCTATATAGCTGGGGAGAACCATCAGTCTGGTGTTGTTGCTCCAGCAAGCACAATAAAGTCTCATCTGGAATCAAAACCTTTTCTGAGCAAGTTATTTTGATCAAGAATTATCCACAACATTCATTTACCTTCGGCTTAGTCCCAAGTTTATCAGGCGTGGCCACAGTGAAATGAACTATCAACTATTCCAGCATATGTTTTCTGCAGCAGATGCCCTTCCAGAGCAACCCAGTACTGGGAAACACCCATACACTCTCACATTCACACATGCACTCATACACTACGACCAATTTAGTTAATCCAAATCACCTATAGCATATGTCTTTGGACTGTGGAGGAAACCCACGCAAACACAGGGAAAACATGCAAGCTCGAACCAGTGACCTTCTTGCTGTGAGGCGACAGTGCTAACCACTGAGCCACCGTGCCACCGTTTAGGGTTCATATTATGTGTTTTATGCTTTCAACTTACTTTTGCGCATGATGTTGCAGTTTGTGTCCACTCCAAGTTACTCTCTATATACACTGCAAAAAAATGCTTTTTTTACTTAGAGTTTTTGTCTTGCTTCTAGTCCAAATATCTAAACATTCTTAAATCAAGTAGAATTTTATAGACAAGTAAAAACTATTTCTTTGTTTTCAGAAATTATTAGTCAAAATTAAGTGTTTTTTTTCTTTTTTCTTAAAACATAATCTGCCAATAGGGTAAGGAAAATAATCTTGTTCTCTGTTTGAAATAACTTACTCCATTGGCAGATTTGTTTAGAGATTGGCAGATTTGTACCCCATTGGCAGATTGTTTTGCTTGTTTTAAAGAAAAACTGACTTATTATTTCTGAAAACAAAACAATATTTTGTACTTGTTTATAAAATGCTTCTCAATTTAAGAACAAGGTATTTGGACTAAAACAAGACAAAAACTAAGTAAGAAGTAAGAAAAGCATTTTTTGCCGAACTCCAACAACCACGGAAGTCCTGAGCTTTTTTTTTTCCAGAAATGTGCACCACACTATCACAAATAAATTAAGATTTTTTTTTTAATTGGTATTGTATTGTCTTCATGTCCAAGAGATGCTGTTCCACAGATCTAATATATTGATACATATGCTTTCATCCCCAACTATTTACACTGTTTAAAACTCAAGCAAAGAACCGTCTGACTGCTAGCTTTCTCTGTGTGGTTGCTTTCTGAATCTGTGCCTAAACATTGTACATAAGGAGATTAAATGACAAGGTTTTGAAACACATGTAGATTTTTAAATGGTTGTTGCAGTGAGTAACTGAGGCAAAAGCTTTAAAGGCTCCGTCCTCTTCTTATAAAGGTGTGGAGTAATAGCTCATTTGCATTTAAAGAGACAGCTTGTTTTTGTTTTCACCCAACAAAATGGACATTGGTGTAAAAAACATTATATGAGGTAATTTAATTTGTGCTGAAACTTCAAAGACACATTTTTAGCATACCTGGGATATATATTACTTATATAATATAAAAATATGATATGGCCTCTTTTAATGACCCTTTTTAATAAATTTGAAACACTCTTTAAGACAAAAAGTATTAACACTTTTATATACTGCAATTCATATATGTACTACCTACTTTTATTCAGATTACACACATTAGATGATCAGATTTTAATAGTACATTACTAAATATATACCAAAAATATATACCAAAAACAACAGGAAATTATCATGTTACCATTATTCATCTTAGCAATTTCTGAGAACAAACTAAATGTTTTTAAATATATTATAAGAATTACAAGGGGCAACATGGTGGCTCAGTGGTTAGCACTGTCGTCTCAAAGCAAGAAGGTCGCTAGTTTGAGCCCCGGCTGGTCCAATTGGCGTTTCTGTGTAGAGTTTGCATGTTCTCCCCGTGTCGATGTGGGTTTCCTCCGGGTGCTCCGGTTTCCCCCACAGTCCAAAGAGATGCGCTATAGGTGAATTGAATAAACTAAATTGACCGTAGTGTATGTGTGTGAATGCAAAAGTGTAATGTTTTCCAGTGCTGGGTTGCGTCTGGAAGGGCATCCGCTGCATAAAACACATGCTGGATAAGTTGGCGGTTCATTCCGCTATGGCGACCCCTGATTAATAAAGGGTCTAAGCCGAAGGAAAATGAATGAATGAATATAAGAACTACTACTTTAATTTTGACTGTTTTATCAAATAAATGCAGCTTTTATGGGAAGAGACATGAAAAAATCTTTCTGACCCAAATTATTTAAACAGGAATGTATATATAATGTTAGACGTTTTCATACACTCCACTGACAATAACAGTAGCGAGAATACAGAAGATGCAATCGGGAACACATATTTCGTTTATTTGTCAGAGTGCACCATTTTTATGAAAAAAGGCCAAGGATAATAACACTGAGAAAACTATTTCTACTAGTTTCCCCTTCTTCCATTGACTTACTGTCTCTATAAAGATCAATAACGGAGATCTAATTACTAAACATAATGTTTCAGCTTTCATTTTTCATCTTGGATCTCGTGTTCCTTGCCTGCGTTCATTTTAATGAGCATATGCAAATACGTACAGAACTAGAATCCTTGAAGATTGAGATGAATTTCACTATGCTTGCCAACTGTGGGCAAGAAGTAATTTATAGGACGCATCCAACCTCTTTCATTACATAACTACAGCATTATGCTTTAATTGCGCCTTAAAATATACATAAATGTGGGAGATGCATTAAAATTGTATTTTAAAGATGCAGATGGCAGGAATATACATTTGCAGTCCTTAGAGAATAAGGGAAAAATTGCATTAAGTTAACCACGGTGTGTGTGTGTGTGTGTGTGTGTGTGTGTGTGTGTGTGTGTGTGTGCGTGTGTGTGTGTGTGTGTGTGTTTGTGGAAAAGGAAAGGGGGACTTTCTGGCTTTCCTACTGCTGACACAAAAACAGCATCATTAGTAGATAGGGAGCAATGGTACAGTAAGATCATAATTCAGACGGGGCGATGTGCGCCTGTGGGGTCTGCATGCCCTCATACTAAAGAGAAGACACCCAGAGAGCAGGGAGCAAAAGACACCGCAGAGACCAAGTGATGAATTTGCTGCGCGAGTGTACAGCGCTTTGATCTACTTCAGCAAAATGCACAGAGGCACAAAGTCTGACTAAAACCGCTGTGAAGTTGCGTGAACTGTTAACCTGAGCTGTACTTCCTCTTACCTCAAGACAAGGACAAAGAAAAGGCATCAGAAAGCTGAACAAACTGTTTTGCACTTTAAATTACTGAAGCTTGTGATTTATCATATTTTACTACAAAAGCACGGGTTGCTTTGATGACATTAAATGTCCTGTAATGTGTTAAAACTAATTATAGGTGTAGAAACAAATTTCACTTCAAACTGATCACAAATAATTACAAGGAAACAGAAGTAGAAAAAGTCAACTTCTGCTAGTAAAAGGTACTCCAATGGGGCGGCGAGGTGGCGCAGTGGGTAGCGCTGTCACCTCACAGCAAGAAGGTCGCTGGTTCGAGCCTCGACTGGGTCAGTTGGCAATCCTGTGTGGAGTTTGCATGTTCTGCGTGGGTTTCCTCCGGGTGCTCTAGTTTTCCCCACAAGTACAAAGACATGCGCTATAGGTGAATTGGGTAAGCTAAATTGTCCATAGTGTATGTGAGTGAATGAGAGTGTATGGGTGTTTCCCAGTGATGGGTTGCAGCTGGAAGGGCATCCGCTGCGTAAAACATATGCTGGATAAATTGGCAGTTCATTCCGCTGTGGCGACCCCAGAATAATAAAGGGACTAAGCAGAAAAGAAAATGAATGAATCAATGAAGGTACTCCAACGATCTTTGAATATTTGTTTTTTACAGAATAATATGAATGGAATTTAAAGGGATAGTTCACTCAAAAATAACTACTGCCATCATTTACTCCTCCTTGACTTGTTCCAAACCTGTTTGAGTTGTTTTTGTTCTGTTGAACACAAAAGAAGATATTTTGAAGACTATAAATCAAGTATCAGCCTCACTAATAATCAGTAACGGTCTTCATCTCTTCAAAAGCTAGAGATCATCTATTTCCATTTTTCCCTCCATTTAATCTCATAGCTCTGGGAGGCACAAGGAGACTATCTGTGATTTCCTGTTCTGTGGCTTGTCTTGAATGACCTGCATTTTGCACGGATCATATAGATGAGATCAGCTTAACAGCTGCTTACATATGAAAATGAAAAATGAAAACGGCAACATAATGGCCATGTCAGATAAAGTGATGTAAAGGCTCTATTAGGCTCTTCACAGAGTAGCGTTTAATCTAATTAAAGTATGCACGCTCACAGAGCACCTCTCAAGAGTTGCCTTCGCTCTTGCCATTCCGAAGGGTTTTGCATATTTCGATTCCTGGCACGTTTTTGAACAGGCTTATATTGTAATCACCTTTTCTAATTGCCCACGGTGCAAGCTTGCCTGAACCCCAGAGACTTCTTTCTGACCTACACAGTGTACTTAATGTCCCATTACCACTAATGAACTCTCTTTCCTTTGCTAAAGGGAAGTTGGAGTTAGACCTACTCCGCAGGACTGTTAACATGGAACAACTGCTCATGTTCTCAGTGCTGGCATCCGGAATATTTGGCATATTTGGTTTGGTAGACCATTTGTACTGCAAGACTGAAGTAGAGATAAATTCATTTTAGAAGCATTTTGTAGTTGTATTGTGTTTTATTTATGCTAAATCTAATCTAAACTGTTTATTAATGGGGGTTTTTCAGTCTCCTTTAGTGTGTGCACACTTTCCCACCACGTAATTTTGTGTTTAAGAGATGTCTAAACTTAGGGCGTACTCACACTAGGTACAGTTGCCTTGAACTGTGCCGAAGCACGCTTGTCCCCCCTTCCCTCTCCCTTGACGGCCTGCACTCACATTGCATTTTTTACCTTTCGAGCCGGAGCACGCTTACGTCATCGATGATGCGACTCTTCAGTTTAACAGGAAGAGAAGCGCTCTCGCTCAGCACAGTGGACATTGCTTTAGTTATATTGTTTTGTATTATTTTTAGTTGTTTGGGATGCGATGACAGGCAGTCAAATATTTTGTGGAACAGATCCACCACCTTTGACGCTCATAAATTATCATAAAAGTCCCTGTGCTGCATGTATTAGAAGGTTTGCTGACGTGCAGCGAGGGGTTTGCATCTTTAATAAACTATGACAGTTCATGTTCATTGAAAAGTAAGGATGATTAATAAATCCATATGAAACTGGATCCAAATCCATATGTCGCGTCTTCAGTTTCGGGCCCAGGCATGCTTACACTACAAGTGTACCGCGCCAAAGCCCAACCGAACCCCACTCTGGCACACCTCTTCCAACCGGGCCAGGGCCGGCCAACTGAACCGCGCATGGGCACGATTCGGAGCACTCACACTTGTCAAACGTACCAGGAAACGTGCCCGGACAGGGTTCGGATAGCCTAGTGTAATTTAGACTTCTTGGCTGAAACAAGGTTATCAAATAGATGTCGACATCAAAACAAAATTAAAAAATGTTTAAAAAATGCTATTTGATTTTGATGTCTATTGACTACTTAGATTTTTTCCTTTTTATTTTGACAGTCCTGTGACACCAACGTTAGATGTCAATTTGATGTCATTTTGACAACTAGGTAATTTACATGCAATGTAGGAATACAAAATCCAGTACAAATTTCTCATTTGTAATTGAAGATTTCAGATGAATAATTGTTTTCTTTTTGTGTTGTTATTTTGGTGGTCAAAAGGGCAATGTGTGGATGTCAAATTGACATTATTTTGACTGCCCGATGGGTACTTATTGATTCATTGTTTCATTGATTCATTCATTCATGCTATTCTATTTTTAGACTATAGTTATTAGATTGTCACTGATAGCCCAAATTTAGCCTTGTTTTAGCCAAGATATATGTTTATAAGTTTAATATATGTTTATCTATTAAATGTCAATTAAACACAAAAAAGGGTGTGACTGTGTGAAGCCGTAATGTATTTAAACCAACAAAGCCAACAAAGCTTTAAACCACATGCAGATGTTTTGTTTGTTGCTGTCAGAGTAACCAGTGTACGAGATGTAAAAGCTCAACCCTCTTATAGAAAGAGGTGGGGAGCAGTAGCTCATTTGCATTTAAAGAGACATACATGACAGCATGCTTTCCTTCTCCTTAAAAAATTTCATGTATAGCATGGTAAATTGTTGTTTAAACCAAAGGCTTTAATTATATCTAAAAATATAATATATATTGTTAATACATTTTTTGTATCATGTTTAAATCATGTGAGTTATCATGTTTAAAACTTGCTTCACAATGCTAGAGCTGTTGCTAGGATGTCACAATGCAGTATTAAGAGTGTTCTTGATTGTTGCTAGAATGTTAAAAAATTAAGTAAAAAAAATAGTCTTTTAAATAAATCTTGTTCTTTTGAACTTTTTATTTATCCAAGAATCTTCAATGTATTATGGTTTCCACTAAAATATTGAAATTTTCAACTTTTATAAGAATGTTAATAATTTGTAAAAATGATTCTTACACTCTAAAAATGCTGGGTTGTTGCCTAACCATTGAGTTTCTCCATATTTTAACTTAGGGTTGAAATAATACAGCATTTTTTAAGTGTACTAAATAAGCATTTTTGAATGATTTCTTGTCAAGTAAAAACTTTAACTGTGCAACTGTGGATTTAATATACTTTTAATACTAGTTAGGATTTTTACTGAGATTAGTAATAATAATAAAGATGGTTGCCATAGCGAGAATGACCAGCAAGATTTGCACACCTGAGTGAGGTGTCAGGTCAGACCAGCAGTTTAAGTGCCCACTATAACATAGAAGGAGCATAATTACTCACCTTGTAGAATTGGATTGCTTAATTTATCTTCTACTGTTAAGTCCAAGCCCAGAGTTTGAAGTGAAGATAATGCATTTTTTCCTTGAAGCTCAGGTCCCTCTGGGTTCAGGCTAATTTTGCCACCTTCTTTATCTTGGAGAGTACATATGAGACCAAAAAAAAAATACATTGACTTTGTAGTAGCAGCAGACTTCAAAAGTCAACAAGGAATTAATTTCAAGAGAATTTCTGGAATGAATCTCTAGAGAAGGAATCATCTGTCTGATTAACATTTCTAAGAAACAAGTTCTGACTTTAAATGGCAAATGCAAAATATCAACACAGAGCAACTTGAAAAGTGGTCTTCTAAATGTCCCTAAAAGCTAAAAGAATTTGTATAATTTGTATAATTCATTCTCCTCCTTACTCAATATATATCCTACCGTTCAGAAAATTGGTGTCAATATGTTTTTTCCTTTCTTTTTTTTTTTTTTAAAAAGAGAAATTAAGCTTTTATTAAGCAAGCGCACACTAATATAATCAAATCACATATTTTCTGTTTTGAATTAATCCTGCTTTTTGAACTGTCAATTGATCAAAGAATCCTGAAAAAAAGGATCATGGTTTCCACAAAAATGTTTACCACTGCTTTCAACTTTTATAAAAATGATAATAATTAAATTAAAGATTAACAGTAACATTAAAATTCAGCCTTGCCACCACATAAATAAATGATACTTTAAAGCGTTAAAGTTCAGTTTAGTTCAGTTCAATGTGGTTTAATTTTCACTGCTGAAATTCCAAACACTGATGGATTTGCTCTTCAGTGTTTGGACTTTCAGCAGTGAAATTAAACCACACTGAACTGAACTAAATTGAACTTAAACTCTGAAAACTGGACTGACACAGTTTCATTTTCAATTTACTATAACTTCTATGTTAAGCTGCTTTGACACAATCTTCATTGTAAAAGCGCTATAGAAATGAAGAGGAATTGAATTGTTTTGAATAAAGCAGTTATTATAAACTGCAGTATTTTTGATCAAATCAGTGCAGCTGTGGTGCTCATAAGAGACTTCATTCAGAAGCATTAAAAAAATGGAACCAACCCCAAAAGTCTGATGCTAGTGTATAATCTAATATATTAAAGGCACCTGTGTTGTTTTTTTCTCTCTTCGGATTGTGGATCCTCTGAGGTCTCCTAGAGCTCATTCTTTCAGCAGACGGTTTTTCAAGTGGTGGTCGTGGCTGTACTTTTTCACTTCGACCTATATTTGGAAACATACAGTAATACAGCTCTAAAATATTCTTTTCCCACTCTACAAAAATCAACTTCTCAGCATACTATTAATGATTTTTTTACTGTAACAAAGGCCAGCTAACATGCAATCAACCCATGCAGTAATCATCAGTTTGAATCCCATTCAGAGCAGGTTTAGAAGAACAGCAAGGGTTGTGTCAATAAGCTGAGTGAATGTGTGTTTACCTGACGGTATGTTGAGATTTAGTTCAGACTTGGATCTTTCTTCTTTTGTATTTGCAGATGTGCTGCTCTTCCTGGCGGTGAGCGGAGGAGGTCCGATAACTTTAGATCCAAAAGCAATATGGGATGAGTCTCGAGGTGTAGGACCTTTGGTGATGGATGCCTTGATGCCACCGGTCTCTTCTAGAAACAGACATACACAAAACACTTACGAAAGCCTTACTTCATTACCGTACATTAGTTTTTAAAGAAGTTTTTCTGAGGGTAGTTTATTTATTGCCTATATATAGTAAATTTGGTAACACTTTATAATAATTTATTTATTAACATGAACAAACAATTAGTACATTTATTATGGCATTTATTTTTATCTTTGTTAACAGTAGTTAATGTCACTGAAGTTACATAACGTTAGTTCATGTTAACTCATGGTGCATTAACTAATGTTAACAAGCTCAGTTTTGGAACTTAATAATGCATTAGTAAATGTTGAACTATGATTAATAAATGCTTTACAAGATTATTCAAATTTAGTTAATGTTAGTAAATACATTAACTAATGGACCATTATTCTAAAGTGTTACCCATAAATTTTTATGAAATTTTTATTCTTTTTCAAATATTTCCCAAGTGATGTTTAACAAAGCAAGGACTTTTCCACAGTATATCCTTTTATATATTTTTTCTTCTAGAGATAGATTTATTTCTTTTAATTTAGCTGGAATAAAAGCCGTTTTTATTTTATTTTTAAAACAATTTGCAATTATTAGAATGCTTATGATTTTTTTTTCGATTGTTGTCCAGTGACTTAATTAACCTAACTTGCCTAGATAACATAATTAGTTAAGCCTTTAAAATTGCACTTTAAGCTTAACATTAGTATCTTGCAAAATAACTATAAAGGATTATAACTGTCATCATGGCAAAGACAAAAGAATTTAGTTAATAGAAATTAATTATTAAAACTATTATGTTTAACAAGGTGTTAAAAAAAACATCTCTTCTTTAAACAGCACTTGGAAAATGTTTGAAAAAGAATTTAAATTTCACAGGATAGCTTATAATTTTGCCTTCAACTGTATATCGTTACATTATACAGTATGTTTT
Source organism: Danio jaintianensis (assembly GCA_903798115.1). NCBI lineage: Eukaryota > Metazoa > Chordata > Actinopteri > Cypriniformes > Danionidae > Danio > Danio jaintianensis. The sequence continues at coordinate 8,032,050 of CAIGQV010019356.1, forward strand.
GCTTGAAATAACTACAGAGTTTGATCATAAAATGAAGAATTTTTAAAATCAAATAAAATGCATTTAATTAAATTCCTTACTGATTTACTCTTTCATCTTAGTGTTTTGCCCTATAAACATCAGCAACTGCAGTTTGGGTTTCAATGCAATGCACTACAAGCGCTGTATTATATTTTATACAACAGTTCTTTCTGGTGCTCAAATTTGATTGGCTGAGAGTCCGATCCACCGTGCAACATTCTAGTCCTAAAAAAGCACTCCTCCAACTGCTTCACCGAAATAATTGATGGAATTATTTATTTCATAAGCCAGGCATTACATTAAAATGCATCAGGAGGTCGGAGAACAGAGAGTCTGACATACATAAATTTTTTGCTTTTGTAACGTTTTTAACTTTAAATAAGTCAAGCAGGATTTCTATTCAGAGGTAAAATTTGTTGTGGCCCAATTCAAAGTGCCATTCAAACAAAGCAATTAAGTGTTAAAACACTCAAGCAATACTATTTGAATTTAGACTAACAATATCACGACATTCTCTATTACAAAGCAACTGCTTTCATATTCATAATCCTTGCAATCGTGAGGCCCTTGCCATCTGTTGGTTTGGAACTGGCATATTTTCAATTGTTATTTAGCGCGATGCCGCAAGAAGAAGCAGTGTTAAGGTCATGGCAACCTGGAAACAAAACACAAAATACTGCCATTTGTCATTTCAGTATAACAGCCAGCTCAGGATCCAAGGCTGAAAGCTACAGTTTCATACACACACACACACACACACACACACACACACACACACACACACACACAC
>CAIGQV010019356.1:8037441-8069236 GCA_903798115.1 Danio jaintianensis
GGCTAATAATTCAGAAAGGCTATAATTCTGACTTCAACTGTATGTATATTTTTAAAACAGTAATGACTGTAAAACAAACAAATATTACAACAAAAATTATAGCTGCAAGCAGCAGTTAAGGGTCTAAGCAATCCATTGGCAGAATGAGCAAAGCAGTCCACAGACAGATTACAAATAAAATTTCTGAAGGTTACGGCAGTTACAGACAACACTTGCCTCTTACAGACATCGCTAGTCTCTACCAAGGGAGCGAGTCGGCTTCATATGTCCACTCCATCACCTATATGTTCCAGAATGGGATGCGATTGTGATGTCACAACATTGTAGTTCCCAAGTGCTCAAGGGTTTAGGGCAGGGGTGGGCAAACTCGTTCCTGGAGGGCCGGTGTCCTGTGCAGTTTAGCTCCAACACTAATCAAACACACCTAAACATGCTAATCAGTGTCTTCAAGATCACTAGAATTCTATAAGCAGGTGTGTTTGATTAGAGTTGGAGCTAAACTGTGCAGGACACCGGCCCTCCAGGATCGAGTTTGCCCATCCCTGGTTTAGGGCATTCCATTTATACCCATTCAGATGCTCTGCCAGCAGTGGACACTTATGTAATGTAATTAATGACATAGATCTGAGGGAACGAGACGGAAGAAAGTTAGTGAGTGAAGGCCATAAAAAATTGGATTGGAATGCAGCCTAATCTCTCACGGACATCACTAGTCTCTCACAGACATCACTAGTCTCTTACAAGACATCACTTATCTCTCACAGACATCACTAATCTATTACAGACATCACTAATCTATCACCGACATCGCTAGTCTCTCACAAGGCATCACTAGTCTCTCACACTGCTCCCAAAATTTTGTCGGCAAAAGTTTTCCAGAGATTTTCAGTCAGGTTCATATCAGGACTCTGGAATGCCATTTCACTATTTCAATGTTTTCAGCTTTAAACAACTGCTTTACTCATTTTACTGTGTGACAGGGTTCACTGTCCTGCATAAAACTGGGTTGTCCTGACTGGGCGATGAACCCAGGGAAGGAACCGCATGAAATTTAGAAATTTGCAGGTGTTTCTCTGATTTTGAACTCCACTGTTGTTGATGTTCATCTAGACTTACAGTATCGCGGTTGAGGCATGTTAGAGGTATTCTCGCATGCAAAGGAGTTGCTGAGAGCTCTTTATGCACAGTAGACAAGTAGAGTCTCCTCTTTAGATGCTCCTCATCAGTCACTCTAGAAGACAGCATTGAAAAGTTAACTAAATAGCTTTCTCTATGAAGCAGATGGAAAATTTTTTTAACCATGTTCTCATGTATGCGTGTATGTGTAGAGGAAGGTGTAGGAGTGGTATCTGCATGCGTGAACGTGTGAATTAATTCACCCTCTATGGTAATAAACCCTCTACACTTGAATGTCAACTACGGTATATCATAGCAGCTCATCAAGATTTCAGTAGCTTGAAGACAGAGGTCGGATGGAACCTTTTAACAATGAGGCTAAAACAAGTACTACGATGGCACTTACAGAAACTCAGCTGAAAAATCTTTTCCCAAAGGAATGTTGACCTGTAGAATCAGAAACTTCTGAATCAGACCAACTGCAGGTAGAAGAAGCATGAGATTAGAGGATGCGAAAGAGATGAGCATAAACAGACACATATCAATGGTGATTTGTCCATATAATCATTCTCTATATCTAGCAATTGATTAATTAATCAATAGGAATTTTTCAATATATAGTTCAAATGAAAAATGAGAATTTGCTGTTTTTATGTTATATAATACACAACATACATTGCATAAAGTGAAACTAAAAAACGAACTAAAAAAATATAATTTCCATAATTAAAAATATAGATTCTAGCTATAGTTTTACTTTATTTTCAGTATTTTAAGATTTCCGTATTTAGCTTCTTATGTTATAGAATTATATTTACTCTCAGTGAAATTACCTATAAGCTGTGTTCACTTTAAAATATATATCCGTTAATTAACAGGTTCCATATTTCATGATTCACCTTTTTTTTTCATTTATTTACGGATGTGAATTGCATTTTGGGACTTTTTGATCTCTGCTCTGTCGACTTTTAATATTAAAAATTCAACTTTGCAGTTTAGCAAAGTGACTTTTATTGACATTATAGTAGTTTGAAACAATATAATGTATAAGAAATAATATCTAGAAAATATTGTCAGTAAAATAACCAAATCAAAAATACAGGTAGTTTATTATCAGGTTTTGTACCATAATTTACAACACCAACGCAGACAATATCATTTCAAACTATTAAACGTAAATAAAAGTCACTTTTTTAAACTTTTTAACATCAAAAGTTGCTGGTGGTAAGATCAAGGTCCCATAATAAAACAAAAAACACAACATCACAAAATATAGAAAACGTATAAATATAAATTAACTAGAAAAAGTTAATTTACAGATATTTTTACAGTGTTGATTGCTGCTGTAAATAATCAAGTGTAAAAATGCTAATAATATGTTTTTGTTAGTTGTGTTTATGCATAACATTTTAGTAAAACAATCAATAATCCCCCCAAAAATCTAAAATAGTGATAGTTCTGATAAATGTCCACTTTAAAACCTTTTGTCCTAAGGAAAGGTTTCTTGGATGTGAAAGATTGTAATGGAACCGCAGATGACAGTGAAGAACCTTGAAGCACTAGAGCCCAGAGATGAGTCTGATTTATTCTGGTTTAAACAGCACTCACGAGTCATCTTGCTGTCCTTAGGTAACTGCATCTTGTGTGTTTGACTGTTGCCTTCAAGACTGTACACAAAACCCTTCACTTCTTTATCAAACACCTGTTAAAGTACAGAAAATAATCAATAAAACGTAATATTCCTCCTTTTCAGAAGGCTGATGGATTTCTGCAGATTCTTTCTTGTCAAAGATACAAGCAATACTGGATGCTTTTGTGCCATTGGTTTAGTGCTGCTACTTGTGTTATCTTATATAAAATGAAGACCATTCTCCAATTCACTCTGAGATTATTTACAGGAGAGACTCTGCAACGCAAACAACATCTGTATGAAATGATGCCTTTTTTCTCCAGTGAATACTCTTATTTTCGTTCTTTTTTTCTTTTTGTGAAGGCCAACTTCAGGGATATGCCTTAGAGTCTTGGTTGCAAAATAAATAAATAAATAAATTTCATCATTATTGCTCAGGGAAAAGGATGCGCTTCACAGAACACATGCTGACTTTGCTTAAACTGCCTTTTAAGGTAGAGTAAAATATGCAGAGCAAATATAATTACATTGACATTTATGTCGAAATATTTAGAATTTATTTTCTGACCAGTTGAAAACAATTTCCTTTTTTCATTAACGTTAATGCAAAAGCTGTCCTTACTAAAAACACACATACTTTAGTTATTGAAGGTTTCCGGCCATATAGTTTCCATTTTGCTACAGGATCTTTTCCTTGTGCACTGAAGATGTCAACCGTGAGACCACCCTAGACTCACACACACACACACACACACACACGCACACGCACAATGAAAACACTGAAAAGAAGAAGTGCCTGTTAATGAATGTGTTCGGTGCTTACTTTAGCCTACCTGGTAATCGTTCCTGAACATGCTTCAAAAGATTTAGATTGAATTGTGAAGGTCACTTTACTTCTGTCGTATTCAGATCGAGCAAAAGATGATTCATAGCCACTGCTGCACACAATGACGGTTATATACAAAACGACATCAGCTATTATTTGCTGCATAGACGAGCGCAAAACATTTTAACCACGTTCACCCAGCAATACGAACATCAGACGTCTATGTTAGTCCTGAAGAAGTTGTAAGAGCGCTTTACTTTAAAACAGATAACGTTAGTTAGCTGGTTAGCTAAAACACAGGCAAGTGCAGCGTCAGGTCGTTTCTATAGCAACGGGACGCTATAACTGTGGCGACTGTCTGTTCCAGTCTATGCTAACCTGTAATGCGAATATGAAGAATATTGAAAGAATTAAACAAAAAGCGCTTCGTATAATTGCTTTTATGAGTATATATTTCATTGTTACACATCATTGATTTTTAAGGTTACTTGTTATTTAGCCTCTTTACTTACGTGACTACAGGACACATTACAGCTATGGAAAAACGAAAAGACCACCTGAAAATTGGCCATATTCTGTGGATTTACGATGTATAGTTTGTTTATTCTGTCAACTACTTATAATTTCTTCCAAAAATAAAATTAAAATAATATTTAGTGTATTGTTTTTTGTTTGTTTGTTTGTTTGTTTTGCATAAAAGTGCCTGTTTTCAGACATGTTTAAATTTGCATATGAATGTTTTCATGGTTAGGTTTTGTTATATTCTGACCAACTGTAATTTTCTGAAAAGCATAATATTGATGCTAATGTGGAAGAAATTTTATCAGACCTTTATAGAATGAAACTATTAACACTGTTATTAACACTGTTACATAAAGCTGCAGCTATAATTAGACGCACACATGTACAAAGAAACTGATTCAATTCATTACACGTAAACCTTTAGGCTAAAACTTCCATGGTTTATTTATTTTCTTGCATTTCAATATTTTATTCTATTATATATATTTTTCTTTCCACCAGAAGTCTGAATTGGCATTAAGATATGTTTACAGACTGTTATCACACCTACAAAACAGTCTGTTAATCTTACTGTAAGCAAAATATATAAATGTACACATTTACAATGACATAGCAGGGAATTCATATATTTTTATTTCAATATGACTACATTATAGCTATATATATACACACACACACAGTATTCATACAGTCAAGCGCAAAATTATTCATACCCATGGCAAATTGTAACTTAATGTTTTTGTTAAAATTTAAATAAAAGCTGAGAATTTATTTAGCTATTTATTTTTTTCTCACAATGATGCCTCTTGTACATCGTATTGTTAGCTTTTGGGAGAAGCCAGTAATTTCCAGTAAAATTAAAAAAAATGCTGGTTGAATAAAAGTATATATATATATATATATATATATATATATATATATAAGTTCAACTATATAGCCTGACCTTGGTGTTATCCCATGACATCATGACCTGTACTTACTGTTTAATTAATGTGATTTTAAATGAAGCAGCTGTCATGGTTAATCAGCCCCTTCTCTCTTGCAGTCTTAAAAGTGAAGACAGAAAATATTCTAGAGAATTTTGAATGACAGTGCACTAGCGAGTGTTAGAAATAACATCTTCCCCCAAAAATCTTGCAACACCTTCGACTCTTCTTCGACTGCTTAAAGTGCATTGTGAATCATTCATCATTGTTGAATGCTGAATGTCAAATGCATGCCTTCTGGTAAGTCAAAGATTAAACTTTCAGCATTTTACCCCATGACTCCACACCAACAGAGAATTAGTATTCATAGTACAACATGCGAGAAAAAAAAAGAGAAAAAAAGAAATGTTATCTGTTGGGTTTCTATCCATGATAATTTGGAGAGAGAAGCGTGTCTTGCATTTGTGTGTGACAAAGGTTTAACTACTTTGAGCAGATGGTAGCTCTTTACATGCATTTCAATACTAATGATGCAGCAACTGCAAACTGCTTCCCAAATTGGATTTTGGAAGGTTTTTAATAAGTCTATTACTAAGCAATGTAAATTAAGGCCATTGTCACTGAAGGTCAAATATGTAATTTGATGGCAGCTCGGAACATACCTGAATAGACTGACACAATCAATAAGCTAACAACACTATTCAGAACCACAAAGGGTGCCGCTTCGTAATGAATGCAGGCAATCTGTTGAATATTGAAAATTATTACCCCAGTTTTCTGTAATCCCCACGGTAATAGACGACCACTGAGCTGTCGTTTCATATCTAAAAGAAATGCCTTTTTTAGCGCTATGGATGCAAGCAGACATTTACATCATCTTCTGTCTTAATACATTTGCACTGTTCGTATTAACATTTTTATTGGGCTCATAGTACAGCACGCACCTATAATTGCTATTGTTGCCTGTGTTAATTCACTGCATATAAATTAAACACCTGTACACTGACTGAATTATCACTTTGTTTTGGTGTGGATGTGTTTATATAATGTCGAGTTCTGTGTTCTGTAATGAATTTCTGCATCTCAATCTCAAATATTACTCAAATAATGACTTAAAAATGGCATTTTAAGCAATGCATGCATTTAATAAAGTGATTTTTAATATAAGCAGTTGGAAGAGAAACTGTCTACTATGCAATAGTGCTTATTATTATCACTCTATATTAATATATCTATAGGAAAGTGCAGGCCAATACCTCTGGAGAGCACTAATATTTGCTGTATTCTGTGCATGGCTGATATAAATCTTGATAAAGCTGAAATGCTTTTTATGGTTCTCCGAAGGATGGAATAATTCAATTGAGGTTATTATTGGTTAGAAATCAACGTATTGTTTTCAGACAAGGCAATGATAACAAATGGACTCCGTATTTTATATTTAGGCTGGATTGTCTGTTGCGATGGCTTCATATCTATTTAAATACATCTCTCAGAGTTCAGGTTTCTGCAAATATGAACTATTAATATAGCCTTGACTTTAAAATATTGTTACTGCTCTAGAGAATGACTTTAGCAACCTTTGACTTTATACATTTTAACATAATTTCAGTGTCATGGAAATGTGACAGGAACCTCGATATTTCTTTGTGTGGCAACAGCTTGAAATCTTTTCCAAGTATACATTTAACAGCCTTTTCCCCAAGTAAACCAATTATAGAGAAATAATTGTGCTGTAAAACTATTTCAGATTGTCCGTCCCTCGATGGTGTTATGTACAGTCTGCGCAATACACATGTAAACAAGCTGCTAATAAACTGCAAATTATTCACTGACAATAAGGCAATGGGAGAGCGGCTCGACAGGGAAACAAGTCCCTTTGAACAATTAATCACTGTCTCATATTTCTGATTGAGGTGTAGAAGTTTCCTTTAATTAGCTAAGCTATGAAAACCGAAATACATATGTTCCTGAACTAAAAGTCCTTTGAGGTATATTTTTATTGGCTTTATTTTTTATTTTTATGGGTATATCCTGCTGGAATTATTTTACGTTTTAAAATGTAAAGTATAGCAGCAAATATTTATGCATGTTACATAACTACAACAATAGGTGGTGGCAAAAATGCCCTTTTAAAAACAGGACTATTAAGTAGGCTAATTAATTCAACCAACCAACCAACCAACCAACCAACCGATTCGCTCCCTCCGATTCACTCAGGAAGTAAACAGCAATTAATGATTTAGTGAATCATCAGTTCAGTTGTCCACGTTGCCTTTGTTGGAGCAGATGTCTAAAATGTAAGTTATTTAATTAACATCTTGTTTTATTGAACTGTACTGTAGCAGTACTAAATTACATCACATACATGATTTAAACTACCATCGAGAATTGACTTTTGCTTTCAGTGACGCTGTTTGACTTTTTCTATGAATTTATGTCTGAAATCTATCTTTGTCTATTGCTTTATGAGCATATCACATCAAGTTATGAATGCAGTGTTAGCGTTTAATGAAGACAAGACATTCTCAACTAACTGAGCCTATTTCACTAAACAAGAAAAAATACCGTAGTAAATAAGCTACTATAGTGTTTTTGAAGCATATGTAAATTACAACTATTGTAATAAAAAAAAAAAATACCCATGCTGTAGTTTTCTAATGGGTATATCACACTATAATACAGTTTAATGTAGTAAAAAAAACTGAAGGGTTCTACAGAATTTATTACAATGTGACTTTAGTTAATAATTCTAAAAGTGGTGTAAATACTATAATATATAGCCTACAGTATAAAAAAATGTGACAGTGTAATATTTCTAAGTTATATATCTGACAGATGGGCTAAAAATTATTGTATTTACATTCTTTAAAAGCATTTTATTAAACATTTCAAATATGTATTAGGATTGGAAATATGAGGGGAAATAATTAACGTTACATTTTAATAAAATAAAAAAAACTGTAAAGAGACGTTTAGATTTGGGGAGAAAACATGAGATTCTTTGGGTAGGCTGTTACGTTTATAATTAATTTTTCACATTAAATAGCTACAGTACAGCAGAGACAGAATGCAGTGTAGCCTGCACTTTTATCCTAACAAATATGTCTCGATTGTTAGATTGCAGATTTGCAAGCTCTCGTTGCGATTCAATTAAACTCTTTATACAATTCTTGATTCTATTTAAAATAAAATAGATTGAATACATGCTACTGGCATGAAAAGACGATAAGAAGAACTGTAAAGTAACCAAGTGTTCATTAAAACAAATTCCATCACTCCATTTCAAATGCATGCAATGAGTAGTCATAGTAGGCAATATAGAATATGGAAATAAGATCGATTCATAATAAAATTAATTTCACATTTTTTTGTAATACATTTGTAAGTGTAGGAGTTCAGTTGGAAGATGTTATAAAAGAAAACCAGTCCTTAAGCCTCCAGTAGTGCTAACTAGTAAGTTCTTTGACATCACATCTCTTCTGTTTCATCAAGCATACATTGTTCTTCTTCATCAAAAACGACCCAGATATGTCTAGACGTGTTAAAGTAGGGAGGATAATCAGGATACTCTGTTTAATATGACATGTGATTTGCTCATATTGATTTGCCTTTGTTCTAAATTCAGATTAAAAGGACAAGATAAAAGCTCTTTTTTTTCCAGTGGTTAATGCTTCTTTGTGAAATTCCATTAATTTGTAATATGCTTATTCTTGGTTCTCTTTAAATAAATGCAAGCATGTGTTGGTAGGCTCACTGGTAAGGGAGCTGAGTGGATCTACTTTTCGGAAAATGTCAAAGGTTCAGTGGAGTGAAGGGAAACTCAGAGGCCAAAATACATTAGAGAGCTCTCTAAGCAATCTGCCTTGACATGCAATGTTAGTGGCCCTGCCACGAACTGTGACACATGTCATGGACATTGTTGCTCGCTGTGTGAGCGTGTGATATTTCTTTGTTGTGACAATACCATTACCACATGTCCAAAAGCATGAGTGGTGGAGAGGTTATGGAAAAGTGTTCTGATATTCCTATGGATGTCTTTTGCACAGCCTGAGGGAACATGCTTCAAACTTAGGTTACTAAATTTGAATTAAACCAGCCCAACAAATTGGAGCATGCCATTTTATTTGTCAGACATTGCTAAGGTGTTTTGAGCAGCTTTTAGCATGTTGCTATGTGGTTGGCAGGGTGTTCTGGTTAGAAGGCAGTGCTTGTGAGAATATTGACCTTATTCTACAATGCGAAAGTGTGATCTTTTTTGCGATTGTTTTAGAACTTCAGATTCAGTTGCCTATGTGAGAAATGAATAATAAACGTCAGAAAGCTGTCAAACTACTTGCTCTATAAACAAGTGTGTTCATGACTATACATAAAAAGTTGAATAATATAATAAGAAAAAACAGTTTGCAACATCAAGCAGCATAACGAGCTGTTTTTAACAGCTAAAAATCAATGGAAGTGAATGTGCATAGAAGTCTTGAGCCAAAAAGATTCCAATGGCTGCACGTGCTCATACATGAAGAATAAGGTCAATACCAGAAAGGCAAAGACATCAAGCTAGCAAATGGCTGGAAATACAGAGCTCGGGAATCTACGTCACGGCGAGTTGAAACAGATGCAAATCACAACAGAAAAAGCTGACCGTTTTATAGTAATATCTTTAAAAAAAAATCTCACAAGCACTCAGAATAAAATAGACTAATGTGTATATACCTTTAGAAACACTCTTTGTGTCTAAGAAGCTGATAATATGCATTCCATAACATTCTGTCTCCAACCCTGAAGTATAACTCAAGAAGCCGAGCACAGATGCAGAGGGGGCGGATCCGAAGCCGAGCAAATAAAGGAACAAGTTTATTTGTAACTGACAAGGACATCAATGAGCTGCAGTAAGAAAACAGATTTGATTTTCTTCATTATTAGTAGTGCGAGCACTTATAGTGAGTGTATATACAGTATGGTACAATAAATCAATAGAGATCAATGTAAATCAGGCTCACTTGTCCTAAATACCCAGAATGCATTGCACTGTTATGACACATTCCCATTCTCTATACAGTATTCGCACACACACAAAAAAATCATTCAAGAATTTGATTCTACATAAATTCTGCGATACTTTAAAACTTTCTACCGCTATTCTCTCTTGAATCGATTTTGAGCGTAGATTTTAACAGCAGGTGGCAGGAAGAGCACTTGTGTGTTCGGCTTAGGCATGGGACGATAACCAGTTTCAAGGTTTACCGTGGTTTGGAAAAGTTTTAAAGCCCCTACAATTTTCTGGTATTCCATTCCTACGGTGTATGTAAGGGTTTTTTTAACTAATGAAGATAGCAGAAGTCAATGATTTATTTTAATTATTTAGCCTGACATGTTTACGGTTCGGAAATATTTTAAATGTTTCTTAAAATAAAATTTATTGTGTTCAATGGGGGGAAAAAAGTAGGTTTTTTACCCAGATATTTAAAAAGAACATATTTTAGAGCAGTAATCATAATACCGTGAAACCATGATAATTTTATCCAAGGTTATCATACTGTCAGAATCTTATACCAGCCCATGCCTAGTTCGGCCGAGTCATGTAAGTTGGCTTTTATGTCATAAGATTAATAAAAACACAGCGCACTATGAACACTCCTTATTCGCTTAAACATTCTCTAACATTAATGATTATTTTAGGTTCAAGTGGTATTTGTAAGGAATTGGATGCAAGCAGGGCTGTTTGTAAAGCATACAGCGCCATCTGCTGTTAAAAACTCATAATCGATTCAAGAGAGAACAGCAATGCGTTTTGAACATCTCAGAATCGATGCAGAAATGACTTCTCGAAATGAAGATAATAACTTATAAAATCTAATAATAAAATGTGATATCTTCTATAAAGCAGCAGTATAACTAGGTACATTCTTTCTTCATTACTAAATGCAAAAATTCTCCAATATTATTCTGGGGAAGACTCAAAATCTTTGGTAACCTGGAGAAAGTTTATTTAGTTTGTAGAAATGCTGTACCTGGAATCTGTTAAGTGAATATGCAGTGGAGTAAAGTGCTCTGAATTGCCTCTGTGTTTGCGTGGTCTGGCAAGCACAGAAAATCAATAAACAGCTTCCACTTCAGTTTACAGTCATTTAGTATAGACATTATGTTTGTTTCTGTTCATTAGATGCATTAAAATCTCGTCAGGTTTTAACTATATGTGATGTCAGCATCGCTGTGGGTGATAGTGGAACACAGAGTCTGATCCTGGCACAAAGAGCCGAGTGTTGTATGCAAATACACTCTTCAAAATAAGGCTGATGCTGTAGAAGAACCTTTTTTACTATATAGAATTGAAAGGTTCTATTGATTAGGGCTGATCAATATATCGTTTGAGCATCTATATTGCAATGTGTGTATCCGCAGTAGTCACATCGCAGGATTAGATTTTTATTAAATAGTAAAATATAAAGATATTATTTTTATATTATTGTATAATATCATTTATACAATGATGACCATGTTAATTTACATTTAATTGTTACATTTTTGTATTTAAATTAGGGCTGTATTTTTCTACAATATATTTTGCTATATTGAGTGTATAGCAATGAATAGGTCTATTTGAAATGAATAGGTCTATTTGGAAAGAATTCATAATTTTAAATACATTGTGAAGATTTTATAAAGGAAAGCATCTGCATAAAATATAACAAACCAATCACAAACATATTGTGATATCGATGCTGATACAATATATTGTTCAGCCCTAATTTGAAGACAGTTAGACTCCACAGAAAACCATAATTTTTTTCACTTTTAATTTTGCTCTGTCGTATAATTGTAATTTATTACATTTTATGCAGATGCACTTCATAGACTTGATCACCCCATTAGATGTAAATTATTGAAATCTTTTCAAATAGAGCTATTCAAATTATATTCATATCACAATATATATAGCAGCAAAACCAAATATCACAATGTCAGATTTTTCCAGTATTGTGCAGCCCTACTGTGGTTCTTCAAAGAACCACCAATGCCAATAAAAAATATATAGGTTTATGCTTTACTGGAGAGTTACCAGCAATGCACTTTTTTTTTTTGATGAGTTGTCTTTGTTTTTGAGACAGAAAAAAGAAAAGGTGTTTTATTTGGAGCATTTATGAAGTTTGTTTATGCATATTTATCCTTATATAAATAGAAATGCCTCTGTCTATATATTTGTATAAGAAGTTACTCTGAATTGGGAAGATGTTTAGATGAAAGCTGCCTGACAGTTGTCACAGTAACCCTGTGTGCAAGATTATTTTTGTATCAATGGCCTCTACAAAGTTCAGAATTATAAAAATATATACGAGTAAGGGAAAGCAGAGTAAATAGAGTTTGGAACTGAGATTTCACCTCATAGTAGCCTCCTAAAATAGCTCTCATCCTTTTGAGTCGAAAACTAGAACTACAAGTATGTTTCTCCACTTCAGAGGAATATGATGTATTATTGAATGTGGTACATGAAATCCACAGTAGGCACTTGAATTTCCTCACGCAACAGTTCTTGGAAACACGGAAACAGTGGCACGATATTTTAGACCAATTTATGCAGTCGTGGCCAAAAGTTTTGAGAATTACATACATTTTGGAAATTGGAAAAGTTGCTGCTTAAGTTTTTTAAAATAGCAATTTGCATATACTCCAGAATGTTATGAAGAGTGATCAGATGAATTGCATAGTCCTTCTTTGCCATGAAAATTAACTTAATCCTGAAAAACACTTTCCACTGCATTTCATTGCTGTCATTAAAGGACCTGCTGAGATCATTTCAGTAATCGTCTTGTTAACTCAGGTGAGAATGTTGACGAGCACAAGGCTGGAGATCATTATGTCAGATTGATTGGGTTAGAATAGCAGACTTGACAAGTTAAAAGGAGGGTGATGCTTGAAATCACTGTTCTTACATTAAATCAACAATTTATAGGATCATCAAGAACTTCAAGGAAAGAGGTTAAATTCTTGTTAAGAAGGCTTCAGGGCATCCAAGAAAGTCCAGCAAGCGCCAGGATCATCTCCTAAAGAGGATTCAGCTGCGGGATAGGAGTGCCACCAGTGCAGAGCTTGCTCAGGAATGGCAGCAGGCAGGTGTGAGCGCATCTGCACGCACAGTGAGGCGAAGACTTTTGGAAGATGGCCTGGTGTCAAGAAGGGCAGCAAAGAAGCCACTTCCCTCCAAAAAAAGACATCAGGGACAGATTGATCTTCTGCAAAAAGTATGGCAAATGAACTGCTGAGGACTGGGGCAAAGTCATATTCTCCGATGAAGCCCCTTTCCGATTGTTTGGGGCATCTGGAAAAAGGCTTGTCCGGAGAAGAAAAGGTGAGTGCTACCATCAGTCCTTTGTCATGCCAACAGTAAAGCATCCTGAGACCATTCATGTGTGGGGTTGCTTCTCATCCAAGGGAGTGGGCTCACTCACAATTTTGCTCAAAAACACAGCCATGAATAAAGAATGGTACCAAAACACCCTCCAACAGCAACTTCTTTCAACAATCCAACAACAGTTTGGTGAAGAACAATGTATTTTCCAGCACGATGGAGAACCGTGCCATAAGGCAAAAGTGGTATCTAAGTGGCTCTGGGACCAAAACGTTGAAATTTTGGGTCCATGGCCTGGAAACTCCCCAGATCTTAATCCCATTGACAACTTGTGGTCAATCCTCAAGAGGCGGGTGGACAAACAAAAACCCACTAATTCTGACAAACTCCAAGAAGTGATTATGAAAGAATGGGTTGCTATCAGTCAGGATTTGGCCCAGAAGTTGATGGAGAGCATGCCCAGTCGAATTGCAGAGGTCCTGAAAAAGAAGGGCCAACACTGCAAATACAGACTTTTTGCGTAAATGTCATGTAATTGTCGATAAAAGCCTTTGAAATGTATGAAGTGCTTGTAATTTTATTTCAGTACATCACAGAAACAACTGAAACAAAGATCTAAAAGCAGTTTAGCAACAAACTTTGTGAAAACTAATATTTGTGTCATTCTCAAAACTTTTGGCCACGACTGTACAAGCATGACATTATGGGTTTAATTCCATATAAGCTCCAAAAGTCAATCATTAATCAAGCTAATCAAAAGTTTGTTCTTCACGCCACATCCATTCATTTTCCTTCGGCTTAGTCCCTTATTAATCAGGGGTCGCCACAGCGGAATGAACCGCCCTTCCAGCCGCAACCCAGTACTGGGAAACACCTATACACTCTCGTATTCACACACGCACTCATACACTATGGTAGTTTACCCAATTCACCTATATCGCATGTCTTTGGAGTGTGGGGGAAACCAGAGCACCCAGAGGAAACCAACGTGAACATGGGGAGAACATGCAGACTCCATACAGAAATGCCAATTGGCCTAGCCGGGACTCGAACCAGTGACCTTCTTGCTGTGAGGCGACAGTGCTAACCACTGAGCCGCCGTGCTGCCAACTTCTATGTTAAAATTATCAACGCAAGCACAGAAAATGCAAATGTATACTATTTATCATGGCATAAAACGCCAGTCATCAGAAAATTTACTATAGTGCATAAATATAGCAAAAATATTGTTCTTTATTAATAGGCCGCTAAATATAGGATTCATTTTGTTCGTTTTCCGAAATGGGACAGGAAAGGTCGGCGAAAAACCAATACATGGAAGAGGACATTAATCACAGATTTCTCAAGGAGAATTAAACTGACCTTTTGGCAGGCCAGGAACACACTGAAAGTCTGGCTCACTCCAATGAAATATGCTGCAGTAACAAACACAGCTCTCACTGTTCTCTCAGAGGGGACGTAAATGCTGGAATTTACTCAAGGAGATTGTTATACAGTGTTTTAACAATATGATTGACCCCAATTTGCCAATGCACTGGGGAATGAGAGAATTATATTAATTTTTCACGTTGTCTTTCGAAGTGTTTGCGAGTAGCAACATAAAAGTAGTTTTTCAGTATAAAGACAGTGCCTGTGTGTTTTTGTCAGAACCATGCTATTTTAGTATTATTTCTATTTTAGCAGTTTATTTCTAATTTATTGCAGTTACGTACTTTTGTTTCACACATTTTTTTTTCATTGATTACTTTGATTATATTCTTTTCAGTTTTATTTTAGTTAACAAAATGCTTTTTTCAATAATTTTTTTTTTTTTTTTTCAGAATAAACAATAATATTGTTTTCCGTGACATATCATTTGTGTGTTGCATTCTTTGTTCATGGTGATTTTTTTCATTAATGTTACCCAGTATTAAATTAATGGGTTAAACAACTGGCAAGATTTTAAAAAGATTTTAATTAAAGCTTAAAAGGCTGCTTAAATAGATATATGACTATTGGTTTACAATATTTTTATGACAGCTTTTTTTTTTTTTTTGCAATATTTGAATGATACAAACATTTTTATGATATCATCCAAAAACAGAGGATTGTTTTATAGCTAGACTACAGAAATTATTGAAAAACAACACTCTTTACACACTTTATATATTCTATATTTTGTTTATGTATATATTATATATATATATATTTATATAAAAATAGCTTGTAATAAATATCTTCTAATACTAATAATCCCTTTTGTTCTGTTCTAGTTTTTCTAAAAGAAAAAAGACCATCTATCAATGGCACTGTTTTATGATCAGTCTACATGTATCCAGGGCTGGGTGATTATTTTGTTCATACGATATGTATTGTCATATTGCACAGCCCTACATACAGTTAAAGTCAAAATTATTTGCCCTCCTTTAGTGTGAAGATCTCCTTTAAGACTTCAATTAAAAGTACAAAACTCATATGGCCTTGGTAACTGATGGAAAAATCAATAACATGGCGCTTTTTTTCACTTCCTCCAGTTTTTTTTTTTTAAGTGCCAGTAGTGGGGGGAAAAAGTGAGCGAAATGTTTTGTAAGTTGTGTGAAATAGGATTTTTCGTTTGCTGGAGGCTTGTATCATATCTCTGCGCTTGTCCACCTTAATTAAGCAGGCCGGCAAGTCCATCACTCTAATTCTTTTCCATTCTCTGCCTCGCTTTCACTCCGAGCTCATCTTAAACAAGCTGCCGAATCTGTCTCTCTCGCTTGCTTTTCTCTCATATAGCGATGACTAATCCCTCTGTCTGGAGCCTCAGGCTTTTGCGACGGCACCCGCTCACATACTGACCTTTTCCCGCTGCCGTGGATTACTGTACACTTTTAGCTTACTGTACAAAACAGAGGAGTAAGAGAGTGCCGACTGCTCAAGGACCTTTGGCTTTGCCGTTAATGAGTTCTGTTTGTGTTCTCACTGTAAGTCGGTGATAGAATATAGAGGTGAAGAAGTAAACAAAACATTTGCGAGATGCCAAAAACTTAGGTGGAGTTTTTGAAGTTGGATGGTGCGTTTAATTATTTATCTCTTAAAACATGAATGGGAAGACCTCCTTGCAGTTGGATTTTGCAGAGTACATACAGTAAAATGCAAAAAAAAAGTTTTGAAAGTGTTCGTACTGTCACTCATGTAAGTATGGTGTTAGAAAGGTCAAGGTATTAGGTTTGATTGCCAAGGAAAGCAAAAACTGGTATGGTGCAATAAAATCACTTTGGTTTAAAGTGTGTGTCGAATTCATAAAAATGTAAATGGCTAAAAAGTTATATAAAAAAAGTATAATAAAAAAAAGGGAGGAAACCCATGCGAAAACGGAGAGAACATGCAAACTCCACACAGAAATGCCAACTGATCCAGCCGGGACTCGAACCAGCGACCTTCTTGCTGTGAGGCGACAGTGCTAACCGCTGAGCCACCGTATCGCCCATTTAATATTTTTAGTTGAATCAAATCAACTTTTCTAGTCATGTCAACTTATATCAATCAAACTGACTAAAAATATAAAATTAAACTTTGCATAACTTAAAAAACGTAGTTAGAACCTGATTAACTTATTAAAATAAGTTAAACTAACATAAAACATTTGTAGTCATGACTTTTTGTCATATAATTTTTTACAGTGTAATGTTATAGTTACTTTAATTTTAAGTTGACTTTCTCATAACCATATGGTTGTATTTTTGTCTGTATAAGAAAGGAAATATTGTGAAGACGTTAGTTCCTCAAAACATTGGTGTATTAATATTATAAATGAATGGAATATGGTTGTTTACCATAAAAGTTAAACATTTATTTTATAGTTTGTACCATATTTCTAACGGTAAAATGCTGGCAACCACAGCTGCCGTTTTTTTTATTGTAAATTTTAAGGATTATTTTTAACAGCACTTATCTCTCAACGATATCAAGTTTTCTTGTTGCGATACAATAATTGCTAAAGCTATTATCACAATATATGTAGCACAATCTATCTACATTATTTTCACAATATTTTCATGATATTACAGCAAAAAGAGGGGTATAATAATGAAAAGAATTCAGCATTTTTTTCTTTGTGTACTGCTTTATTGTACATTAATGTGTAAAGAAAACAGATGTTTCAAACAAATAAAATTGCAAAAGGTTTATAGCAAAAGAATAATAGTCTCATTAGTACACGTTAAAGCATTAATTAACATTTGCTACAAGCTACAGAAGTTAATGTTCGTTTGAAACAATACAACTGAACTTTATTAGCAACATCAAATTAAACAGTTTTGACTTTGATTTAAATGAGTTATTAAACATTAAAAAAGAAATTATCATCACCTACTATTAATTTGCTTTAAAAGTAGTTTCCATTGTCAGTTAAGTTATATTATATCTTAAAATATAATATCTGATGCATTTTGGATGTTTTATGCAATTTATGGAAATAAAATCCATTAAACCCATAGTTAAAAACTAATTAAAGCTTGATTTTTTTCCACAGCATTTTCCACAGGTATTACACAGACATGTTAAATATCGCTGTAGCAATATGTGATTATATTACGTAACATACATTGTGTTAAACAAAAAAATCAACACTGCATGATTTCTGCCATTTGGACAGATGAACATTGTATAGAAACATTCTAGCAAACACATTTTTTAAAAGCATCAAAAGTGAAGAGGGGAGAAAGTTTTTAAAGCATCTCTGTGAAAACAAACTTGGAAAAGGAGTGAGGATTTGAGGAGAAAAAGGAGAGATTTTTTGTGCATTCTTCTAAAAAATATTAATGCAATATATTGTTAAAGTGGGAGAGCAGCAGATTACAAATGTACAGTATTGTTTTTTTTCATGTTATAGTTGCTGCAGTAGAATACAAAGGAAAATAATAAGGAGGAAAAGAAAGCAGAAGACTGAAAATAGCCATCAATGTTCTTGTTATAGTGTTATGTTATTATGTTATTAAACATAATAAATGAAGGAAAATTTACAGCTCATTCAATCAAACTGACACGTTAGTATTATTTGTAGCACAATCACATGAGGAAAGGCAACTATTTTACGAATTGTCAGAAAAGTGGCTAATTCATATGAACACGCATGATTTTTAAAAAGACGACATTCACTCAAACCCCACCCCTAAACCCAACCATCATTGGGAGATGATAAAATCATATTATAATATTTAAATGGGATCAAATAATTAGCTATTGAACCAAAAAGTTACGAATTACAGTTAGACAGCATTAGCTGATTTGTCGGCGGATCTCTCATATACTTGCTCATAGACAGATCAGCTGATAGACGCATGATGAGCATGTGAACACAATGACCAATCAGCTATGTTTAAAGTCCATGTGAACTGAAAGTTGCTAATACGTTTATTTCAGTATTTTGATCCACGTCCAACTGAAACTGTGTTGAGTAGAGGGTGGGGCTTTCTTTTTGCGCATCATTCCCTTATAGCAAAATCTTTGATTGAAAATTACCAAAACAATTTTTTTATAGTGGATTAATTTCATGAACTAATTGTTTACCTAAAGAATTACAATGTGCACTAGCAAAATAAACATTGTAAATTTAGATTTCATACAGACTTTAAGAACTTGCTCAACAGGGCTAAAATTTTAGCAGGAAATGAACGTTTTTAAAAAGTAAGTTTTAATTGGTACCGAAGTTGATACTTTTGACAACCCTATTACATTGGAATGTATGATTGGATTGCACATGGACATCTGCTTTGATGGAATGTATTATAATTATTTTTCATTATTAAATAACTAAAATTGTCACAGAAAGGAAAATGTCATCATAGTGTGATTTATTTTTTTTTATTTATTTATTTTTATTTCACATTTTGAAAATATAGCAATATTTTAGCTCAAATCTGTGGTGGAAACCAGATTACTCACTACATGTGCTAAAACAATTCAATTATTTACAAAAATAATAGTAAGAATTTAATTACAAAAAGAATCACGTTTACATGATACAAGCAAACCTCTTCACTCTTTCATCATTTGGATTAATTGTTAAAAATGTGGTAATTGCTGTTTACTGTTTTAATCTTCTTACATCAAAATGTTTTTTATTGTATAACCCCAGAAAAATAGGAGCAAATGAAACAGGATTCCTTAGTTATCGTTTTTCACTGCTTAATGGTTCAATGATTGTGTTCACCTGCGCCTGGTTTAGTTACTCATTATCTCCCATTTAGTTCAGTTTGTCAGATGTTGTTGCGATTTATTGTTGCTTTGCTTTGATTCTGCTGTTTCTCCATTTGCCATAGTGCTTTATTTAGTTTGCTTCATACTGAATAAAGACTGACAGCTTTGACAGATCCTTCCTCAACACTCCCTGTTGACGCCATTAACCATCCCTTTAAAGTTGTGCTCTTGTAAATGTACCTGTAATGTAACAGTCATCTCATTTTCCATTCCGTACCATGCTTTTCCAATGGAAGTGTTAGGACGACTCCCATTAAAAGCAGTCATTAGAGCGTGCCTCTCTCTCTTAGATAATTTATCTAAGCACACATGATGGATACACCGGCTCTCTTAGCCATGATGCATGTTTCTGACCTCTAAAGGATTACATTATCAATAAGAGTTATCCGCCGTGAGGTAGCAGTTCAGAGCACTGTGAGCTGTAGATCTCATGAATAACTTGTTGGCAACTTTAAGCACTCAGCTGGAACACAAGCTGTGTGAAGTCCTCCTACATACATCTAATGCTGCACCGTGCACCTGATTTACACACAGCCATGTTTCATACTGGATGTGTTTGGTTTTTTATTTTATTTTTTAGGACAGAAAATATAAGATGACGAAAATATAAGATCTAAATACACTCAAAAAATTATGTTTGCCATTTGTTCAAACTACTCATTTAAAATGAGCTGAAACAACACAATTATTGAGTTTTATTTTGGGACAATTTAATTGTTTTATGTTCAATTCACTTAAATTTGTAAAAACTTCTAAGTTTTTCTGAATTCCTTCATGTTGTCCCATCACAAATCGATTATGTGGAACCCATCATTTATTACAGTGTATAACAACACAAATCAATTAAGTTAACTTATCAAATTGAAGTGAATTTAACATAAAACAATTAAGTAAATTAAAAAATCTCAATAATTGTGTCGTTTCAGCTCATTTTAAATAAGTAGTTTGAACAAACTGTGCATAATATAAGATGAAGAAGATATAAGATCTGTTTTTTTCGGCATTCTGTTTGAGTGAGCTTTTATTTATTGTATATTATTTGTTTATTTATTTATTTATTTACGCGGATTGGTATTGAATCTTCGCCCACGCTGTTGTTTGAAGAAGTGGCGAGGTGTAATTACTGTTTATGCACGAGGTAAATAAAAGCCAGCTCTAAATGCCATTTGAAGGCCACTGTTGATTGTTCGTGCAATTGCTACAAAATTGGGCCGAAGCAAAACATTTAGTCAGAGAAAACGTGCTGATAGCTATTATGTGTTCTTCATTAATTGCCGATGAGAAGTAACATTGTGTCTAAAAGGCATGGATTTTTGTTCAACACACAGCTAATATTCAGCTCTGCAAAAATGTTCTTTGTGTTGCAGATACAGATGCAAAACAGCTGTTTTGGTTGAGGAATATATTACAAAGGAAAATCTACATGGCTTTCACTAAAGGATGCCAGGTTTCAGAAAATGAGCTTTTCACTTTGTATTTAATGTATGTTGAATATTAACAGTCAGTTAGAGACAAATAGAAGAATTGTTGCATTTAAATGTCATGTTAATTCCTGAGCGTCGTGATTTAAATGTTATATTAAAATATCTTGTTTCATAGTTTACATTAGGCTGTTGTTTTAATAAATATAATGTTAAATTTACATCTGTGGAAAAAATGGAGAGAGTACTTGACAATTCTCAGTTTCCCTGGATTTATGATCTAAGTTTATGTTTGAGTTTAACATATATTTTTTATTCTGTAAAGATGACATTTCTTCCGTACAATAAAAAAATATTGTCATTTAGAAATTAGAAAGAAGAAAACATTTGTTATTCTGAACAGTTGTCACTTTCTGGGGGGAAAACAATATAATAAAACAAAACATTTTTAACATCAACAAACTCATACCTTACAGATATATATATATATATATATATATATATATATATATTTTTTTTTTTATTTTTATCGTAATCACAACAAAATTAATGAAAACGTTTGTTATTCTGAACATTTTCTGGTGAAAAAATATAATAAAACAAAACATTTATTTCGAACTCATATCTAATAAATACTAAATCCAGAGAAACAGAGAATCTTGAGGCGATTACGCTTTCTAAAGCAACTTTATTTCTCATTTATCATAATAATGCCTTTAGACGTTCTTGATTTCTCAACCAAAGTTAATGTACAATTAAATAGTGATTAATAAGATGAATTAACTGCCACATCATGTAATTAATTACATTAAAGATTCAAATCACTTGATAGCCCTGACACAAATAACTGGCAGCGTTAATGTTTACATTTTTTATACATATTTTGTATATTTCTAAATAGCATTTGAATAAAAAATTTATGCTTTTGTTTATGAAAGTTGACATTAATTTAAAGCATAGTTCTCCCAAAAATTAAAATTTGTTCATTTACTTAAATTGTTCATTTAAGATTTACACTACCTGACAAAAGTCTTGTCTTCGATCCCAGTTGTACGAGCAACAAATAGTAACTTGACTTCTAGTTGATCATTTGGAAAAGTGGCAGGAGGTAGATTTTTCCGATGAATCATCTGTTGAACTGCATCCCAATCATCACAAATACTGCAGAAGACCTATTGGAACCCACATGGACCCAAGATTCTCACAGAAATCAGTCAAGTTTGGTAAAGGAAAAATCATGAATCATGGTTTGGGGTTACATTCAGTATAGGGGGTGCGAGAGATCTGCAGAGTGGATGGCAACATCAACAGCCTGAGGTATCAAGACATCTGTGCTGCCCATTACATTACAAACCACAGGAGAGGGCAAATTCTTCAGCAGGATAGCGCTCCTTCTCATACTTCTTCAGCCTCCACATCAAAGTTCCTGAAAGCAAAGAAGGTCAATGTGCTCCAGGATTGGCCAGCCCAGTCATCAGACATGAACATTATTGAGCATGTTAGACATGAACATTATTGAGCATGTCTGGGGTAAGATGAAGGAGGAGGCACTGAGGATGAATCCAAATAATCTTGATGAACTCTGGGAGTCCTGCAAGAACGCTTTCTTTGCCATTCCAGATGACTTTATTAATAAGTTATTTGAGTCATTGCAGAGATGTATGGATGCAGTCGTCCAAGCTCATGGGAGTCATACACAATATTAATTCTTTTTCCACTGCACCATGACTTTATATTCTATACTGTACCTAAAATAAGCATAATCTAGAGGCCTTGGCCTTTCATATAAGCCACTTCTGATACCAAATGATCAACTAGAAGTCAAGTTATTATTTGTTGTTCCTAAAACTTGGATAGGCGACAAAACTTTAGACAGGTAGTGTATAGAACGTAACTTTTTCCTCCATGTATTTCCTCCAATTATTTATTTATTTTTTTCAGATGAGCACTCCTTTTATATAACTTTACCTGGAGTGAGATTACTCAAGTGAGTCTTTGAGAAGCAGCTTTGTTCAAATTTAGTGCTAAAGCCTTTATTTTTTGGCCTGAAAGTGAACGTTTAAGGTCACATTCACCCTTTAGCATCATGACATATCCCAGTGTTTTCATTTCTGCTGTTATTTGTTAGTTTATCTTAACACTGTTTATATATTATGTGACCCAGTGGGTGATATCATCCAAACCCTTTCCAAAGTCGTTCCAGAGGTGGAGCGAGTGATTATATTTTGATGAAAGCTCATGAAGGCATTTTTCTTTGAGAGTGTTCGTAAAGCAAACAGGCCATTGTGGTGTGGTGTCGCTCTCTCATTGAGTCGTCTCATCCATGGACGTGTTCTTCTGTCTCCTGGTATCTTGGCATGCGTGATATTTGTTCATCAGCATGCATAATTACCCATCACAATCTGTCATGCCAGATTTTGTGTGAAGGAGACTAATTAAGTGCAGATTGATAACGAGCCTTTGGTTTTTATTTAGCAGCCCTGTACGAGGTGGAGGGTCATCCGGGACTGTTTCTCCAACCTGAAGCGACACGACATCATGATAAAAATACACTGAAAGATTTTTATTAATTAGCGGGATTGATAATGATAGCAAAAAAATGTAAGAAAAGAAATTATGAATCATTCACATAGTTTAATAGTAATTGCAAAGTGATTAAAGCAACACACTATGCAACTTTCTCTAGCGGCTCCCCCTTGTGGTTGATGAGTGCAATTGCTTGTTACCAACAAAGCAGATCGCACTATTCCGCTCACAGGAATTAGTATATACACTCCAAAAAAAATTATTTTGCTGCTTGTTCAAACTACTTATTAAAAATAAGCCGAAACAACACAATTCTTGAGATTTTTTTTTTGGGACAACTTAATGGTTTTATGTTCAATCCACTTAAATTTGTTATGTTAACTTAATTGATTTGTGTTGGGACAACATGAATGAATTGTGTGGAACCCTGCATTTTTTAGTACACGCGCGCGCACACACACACACACACACACACACACACACACACACACACACACACACACACACACACACACACACACACACACACACACACACACACACACACCCAGTGCTGAGTCTTGTTTTCCTATAGTGAGCATCTCAAAGCACGAGCCTTTGTCGCTACCAGAGCTGCCAGAGCCCTTGACACCGGCAGATCCTCTTAAAACCCCCAAATGGCGGGTGCCAGTTCCTCCTGAATTCCCTGAATGATGGGCGTAAGTAACTCCTGAAGTCCCCGAATGGCAGGCACCAGTTCCTCCTGAATTCCCTGAATGGTGGACATCAGATCCCCTCGAATTCCTCAAATAGGTGACCTGGAACTGTTGTGTGAGTGCAGTGCATGATGGGATGTAGGAACTGTTGTGTGAGTGCAGTGCATGATGGGATGTGTAGTTTATGTGAGTGACAGGGAGTGTTCTCCAGTGATCCGCAAAGGCTATATCGCTGGTGATCATGACACTTATACTGTTTTTAGTAACTATGCATATCTTTTTTTCCCCCTCATAAATACACAAACATTTGTGCTGCTTACATAATCAGATGAATTAAACAAGCATTTTTATTACTATAATTTATTTTAAAGGGATAGTTCACCCAAACATTTTAATTTACTCCCAATTTACTCTCATTCAAGTAGTTCCAAACCTTTATGAGTGTCTTTCCTCTTTTAAACACTAAAGAAGATATTTTGAAGAATGCTGAAAACCTGTAACCATTGACTTTTATAGTAGGAAAAACAAATCCTATGGAAGTCAATGGTTACAGGTTTTCAGCTTTCTTCAAAATGTCTTCTTTTGCTTTTAACAGAAGAAAGAAGAAACTCATAAAGGACTGAAATAAATGAAGGTTGAGTAAATAATGACAGACTTCTCAGTTTCGGTTGAACTATTCCTTTAACAATTAACAATAATAATTTTGTTTACCAATTGTTACATTTCGAACCATGTGATATGCAAACTGAAGCACAGAGCAGTGTTTTGTTTGCTGCAATATTTGTTTGCTGGTTATTTATTATCTATGATCCAAAGTCGGAGCGATTTAATATATTTTGATGAAAGCTTATGAAAAAAACTATAACCATTAACTTCCATAGTAGGAAAAACAAATACTATGGAAGTCAATGGTTACAGGTTTCCAGCTTCCTTCAAAATATCTTCTTTTGCTTGAAAACAAGCATTGTTATTAATAAAACTGCATTTATCTTTTGTCATATTTTAAGGATGGTTATTTGTTATCTATAGTATTGAGTTAATATTCTCACAGAGCCACCACTAGTCGCTATTTTGCAAAAGTACAGTAAGAGCAGGCAGGACATTTCTCTACATTTCTCCTTTTGTGGTGTGAAAATAAACAAGGACATACAGCATACTGTAGGCAAATGTTCATTATTAGGTGAAGTATCCTTTTAAGATTTATATCTGTAATTGTATTTAATAGAAACTATTATAGAAGGATACGGACAGTCATGCTATTGTAAATGTCCTATTATGCATTTAGTTTATTTGCTTTTGCTTTTCTGCAATTTGGATTTTAACAAAAAAGGCCTCTTGATGGTTGTTATTATGACTATTACAGATAATGACAGCCGCGTCCTCGTTAATTGCTTTTATTTTAGTGGAGGTACTTGTGCCGCAGTACAACTTTACAGTATTTCTGCAATTCAATTAAATCAATTAAAGCTGATACGACAGCATCTGTCAAGAACATGAGCGTACGTGCACAAGAGCTCTTTCTGGGGCTAGACACGCTTTTATAATTGTGTGCTTTTTTTTTTTTGTGATGTGCGGCTTTCAGAGGAGACCATCAAAACTGATTCCCCTCGCATAATGCTATAATTAAAGCCCTCACCAAAAATTAAAAGCCATCATTTACTTGCCCTCATGCATGTCCTATCAAACCCATATCTTTTGTGGAAGCAAAAATGAGATGTCGGGCAGGATGATTTATTATTTTATTTATGAATATTTTATTTTATTTTATATGGATTTATTTTATTTTATTATAGTTTTATTTTATTATGGTTTTGTTTTATTTTATTCTACATTTATTTTATTTTATTTATGAATATTTTATTTTGATATGGATTTATTTTATTAATTTTTTTTTAATTATTATTATAGATTTATTTTATTTTATTACTGATTTATTTTATTTTATTATGGATGTATTTTATTTTATTTATGAATATTTTATTTTATTATGGATGTATTTTATTTTATTTATGAATATTTTATTTTATTATGGATTTATTTTATTTTATTATGGAATTTTATTATTATTATTATTATTGATGTATTTTATTTTATTTATAAATATTTTATTTTAGTATGGATTTTTTTAATTTTATTATGGATTTATTTTTATTTTGATATTGATTTATTTTATTTATTAATATTTTATTTTATTTTATTATGGATTTATTTTATTTTATTATGGATTTATTTATTTTATTATGGATTTTTAAAATTTTATTATTGATTTATTTTATTTTATTTATGAATATTTTATTTATTATGGATTTATTTTATTTTATTATGGATTTTTTTTTTATTTTATTATGGATTTTTATTTTATTATTGATTTATTTTATTTTATTTATTAATATTTTATTATGGATTTATTTTATTTTATTATGGATTTTTTAAATTGTATTATTAATTTATTTTATTTTATTTATTAATATTTTATTTTATTATAGATACATTTTATTTTATTACTGATTTATTTTATTTTATTATGGATGTATTTTATTTATCATTCATTCATTCATTTTCTTTTCGGCTTAGTCCCTTTATTTATCTGGGGTCGCCACAGCGGGAAGAACCGCCAACTTATCCAGCATATGTTTTATGCAGCGGATGCCCTTCCAGCTGCAACCCATCACTGGGAAACATTCATACACACTCACACACTACGGACAATTTTAGCTTACCCAATTCACCTATAGCGCATGTCTTTGGACTTGTGGGGGAAACCGGAGCACCCGGAGGAAACCCACGCGAACACGGGGAGAACATGCAAACTCCACACAGAAATGCCAACTGACCCAGCCGAGGCTCGAACCAGCGACCTTCTTGCTGTGAGGCGAACGTGCTACCCACTGCGCCACCGCGTCGCCCTATTTTATTTATGAATATTTTATTTTATTATGGATTTATTTTATTATTCAATTCATCTTTATTTCTATAGCGCTTTTACAATGTAGATTGTGTCAAAGCAGCTTCACATAGAAGATTATAGTGAATTGGAATGGTGTCCGTTCAGTTTTTAGAGTTTATTTTCAGTTCAGTTCAGTGTGGTTTAGTTTTCACTGCTGAGAGTCCAAACACTGAAGAGCAAATCCATCGATGCGCAGCTCTACAGGTCCCGAACCATGCAAGCCAGTGGCGACAGCGGCGAGGAACGAACTTCACCAATTTGCGAAAGTGAAGGAAAAAAAAAAAACCTTGAGAGAAACCAGGCTCAGTTGGGCACGACCATTTCTCCTATGGCCAAACGTCTTGTGCAGAGCTGCAGTCTAGGCGCCGGAGGCTGGTGAACGCTGGACGTCAGAGAAGACTCGTCTTTCACTGGGGTCTCACAGGAATCAGTCCTTTTCTCTCCACTCCTCCATGACCACCACAGCAGCTCCTCAGGATACGGCCCGGTCTGGGATTATGGAAACCTTGGGGTCATCTCTTCACAGGTCTTGGATTGCATTAGTGGCACTGCATAGTCTCTGGGGGCCTCGGGATGAGTATCCCCAGGTGGAAATAGAGAATAAAGAGAATAATTAGCGCAGCTGCTGTTCATAGTGTATATAAACGAGATGCAAAAACCTGCGTGGAGCAGATTCATGCATCATACCGTTATGCAATGCATTGAGTGTATGCTTTACTAAAAAGATAGGTCTTTAATCTAGTTTTGAACAGAGAGAGTGTGTCTGAGCCTCGAACATTATCAGGAAGGCTATTCCAGAGTTTAGGAGCCATAAATGAAAAGGCTCGACCACTTTTACTCGACTTTGCTATTCTAGGTACTACCAGCAGCCCTGAGTTTTGAGATCTTAAAGAGCGGGTTGGATTGTAGCGAGACAGAAGGTTGGTTAGATAAACAGGTGCTAAATTATTTAAAGCTTTATAGGTAAAAAGCAATATTTTATAATCAATACGGAACTTAACAGGCAGCCAGTGTAAGGAAGATAAAATTGGGGTGATATGATCATATTTTCTAGACCTGGTAAGAACTCTGGCAGCTGCATTTTGTACTAGCTGACGTTTATTAATAGAGGATGCTGGGCAACCAGCGAACAGAGCATTACAGTAATCCAGCCTAGAAGTCATGAAAGCATGAACTAGTTTTTCTGCATCTGAGATGGATAGCATACTTCGTAACTTAGCGATATTTCTCAGATGAAAGAAGGCTGTTTTTGTGACATGGGAGATATGATTTTCAAAGGTTAAATTGCTGTCTAGTATAACACCCAGATCTTTTACAGTAGAGCTAAAGCTAACTTTGTGTCCCTCTAATTGCAGGTCGAGTTGTGAGATCTGCTGCGTACAGGATTTAGGCCCAATAAGTAATAATTCTGTTTTGTCTGAATTTAAGAGAAGGAAATTGTTGGTCATCCAGTCTTTAACATCTTTAATACATTCAGTTAGCTTAGACAGTTCAGACGTCTCATCAGGTTTTGTTGAAATATATAATTGAGTATCATCTGCATAGCAGTGAAAGCTGATCCCGTGTCTTCTTATAATGTCCCCCAGGGGTAGCATGTATATTGTAAACAGCAAAGGGCCTAAAACTGATCCTTGAGGCACCCCATACTGTACTGGCCTGACCTGAGAAAGCTGTCCATTTATATTAACAAACTGGTAACGGTCAGTTAAGTATGACTTAAACCATTGTAGAGCCTGTCCCCGGACACCTGTAGAATTTAAGCGATCTATGAGAATATTGTGGTCGATGGTGTCAAATGCAGCACTGAGATCAAGTAAAACTAATAACGAGATGCACCCTTGGTCAGCAGCTAAGAGTAAATCGTTGGTTATTTTCACTAATGCGGTTTCTGTACTGTGATGAGGCCTGAAACCTGACTGAAACACTTCAAAAACATTGTTCATCTGCAGAAAGGAGCATAATTGGGCAGAAACAACTTTTTCTAGTATTTTAGACATAAATGGAAGATTTGAAATAGGCCTATAATTAGCTAAGTTGCCGGGGTCCAGTTGTGGTTTCTTAATAATAGGCTTAATAACAGCTAGCTTGAAAGGATTTGGAACATGGCCTAAAGATAGAGAAGAGTTGATGAGGTTAAGAAGAGGTTCTCCTATTACAGGTAGCAATTCTTTCAGTAATTTAGTTGGAATTGGGTCTAACATACATGTAGCTGGTTTAGAAGCATTTATAAGTTTATCTAGCTCTTCCTGTTCTATGATTTTGAAGCACTGTAGATTATTTTGGTTCAGCGGAATGTTTAATGGATCTGAAGTATAAGGCGGTGCCGAAAGTTTAACATCTTCTATTTTCTGTCTGAAACCTTCTATTTTATCGCTGAAGAAATTTATGAAGTCATCACTACTAATTTGCGATGGGACATTTTGTTCCAAAGATGACCGATTATTTGTTAATTTAGCAACGGTGTTAAATAAAAATCTAGGATTGTTATGATTATTTTCTATCAGTTTGCGGAGGTGCTCAGCCCTGGCGGATTTTAGAGCCCTCCTATAGCTGGACATACTATCTTTGTACGCAATTCTAAAGACCTCTAATTTAGTTTTTTTCCACTTACGTTCCAGGGCACGGGTTGCTGTTTTGAGAGCGCGAGTATGACTGTTATACCATGGTGTAGTTTTATTCTCTCTAACCTTTTTTAATTTGATGGGTGCCACAGTATTTAGTGTGTTAGTAAAGATAGCATCCATACTGCTGATTACTACATCAAGGTCATTTGCGTTTGCGGGTGCATTTAGAAATAGAGAAAGATCAGGTAAGTTATTTGTGAATTCATCTTTAGTGGACTGGACGATAGTTCTACCAGGGCGATATATCTGTGCAGGTCTGCTAATTTCAGGTAAACACAGCTTATATAGTAAGAGGTAGTGGTCTGTTATATCATCGCTTTGTGGTATAATGTCTACATCAATGACCTCAATTCCATGAGACAAAATTAGATCTAATGTATGCTTTAAGCGATGGGTTGGACCAACAACGTTTTGCTTTATCCCAAGTGATTGTAGTAAATCTGTAAACGCGAGCCCTAATGTATCGTTAGCGTCATCTATGTGAATGTTAAAGTCTCCTACAATTAGTATTTTATCAGTTTTAACTAGTAAGTCAGAAATAAAATCCGAAAACTCTTTTAGAAAATTGACATAGGGTCCTGGGGGTCTATATATGGTGATTAAAGCGAGAGATAATATAGGTTTTTTCATAATATCCGGAAGCATAACATTAAGTGCCAATACTTCAAAAGAGTTAAACATAAGTCCGTTTCTCTGATTAACATTAAGAATATCACTAAAGATTGATGCAACTCCACCACCACGACCAGTCTGACGAGCCTCATGCTTATATAAGAATCCTGAAGGAGTTGCTTCATTTAAACTAATATAGTCATTTTGTTTCAGCCAGGTTTCAGTGAGACAGAGTGCATTAAGATTGTTGTCTGTTATTATTTCATTTATGATAAGTGCTTTAGGTGCTAGTGACCTGATGTTTAGGAGACCAAGCTTTAAAAAATTAGTATTTCCACTTTTTTGCAGTTTTTCTGGTTTGATTCTTAATAGATTTTTTCTAGAGCACACAGTAGGTTTATTTCCTGATCTAATAATACGAGGAACAGACACAGTCTCTATGGGGTTAGCCAGATATGCATTACTGTGATTTGAGCGGGACGAGCAAGAGTCTATATTGCTAAAATGTGAATTTTCACTTACTAGTCAGATAGAACGAAGCATCCTGGAGATGTTGTCCGACAGGAGTTCAGCTCCAGCATTGCTCGGGTGTAGCCCATCAGCACGGAAAAACCTAGGCCGCTCCCAGAAAAGATTCCAGTTATTGGCAAAGAGCAATTTCTGTTCTTTACACCATGTTAATAGCCATTCATTCAGAGCAAAAAGTCTACTGAACTTATCATTTCCTCTGCGGTAGGTAGGAAGCGGTCCAGAAACGATGATCTGCGTGGCGGGCGAGGTGCGTCGAACCGTCTCGATCAGGCTCCTGAAGTCCCTCTTCAGGATCTCCGTCTGCCGCAGCCCGGTGTCGTTCGTCCCCACGTGGAGGATGACAGCTCCGATGCTCTCGCCAGCGCTCAGGATAGCGAGAACCTTAGCAGAAACATCCTTAACACGAGCACCGGGAAAGCAGTGAGTGCGTACATTGTTACCTTTAGTGGAAGCAGCGCGGACGTGGCGAACGATGGAGTCACCGATGATTGCCACATCGCGACCCGTCTCGCGGAGGGGGGCGAACCAGTTCTCCGTGGGGATCTCGAACACAGGAGGAGGAGACGTTCTGCCCCGAGGCCTGGTATGCACCTTCCGCGGCTGCACCCAGGGGCCACGGTAGCCGGGTGCCGGAGTGAACGACCCCTGGACGAGCCGCGACCTCGGTGCGCTGGGCCTGGGCAGAGAAACACACGGGGTTGAGGTGGACGGAGTGTTGAGATTGTATCGCACACTTACCTCAGATGAAGCGAGCACAGCTCCGGGAACAGCGGGCCCTGCTCGATGTATCCCGGGCTGCGGCTCGCTCATCTGAGGTAAGTGTGCGATACAATCTCAACACTCCGTCCACCTC
>CAIGQV010019356.1:8069636-8086206 GCA_903798115.1 Danio jaintianensis
GAGGTGGACGGAGTGTTGAGATTGTATCGCACACTTACCTCAGATGAAGCGAGCACAGCTCCGGGAACAGCGGGCCCTGCTCGATGTATCCCGGGCTGCGGCTCGCTCATCTTCAGATCGCGAATCTGCGAATCCACAGCTATCAGCTCCAACTCCAACGCCTCCATCGATGCTTCTCCTGCACTCAAGGATCGACACACAAGCGACATTGTACAGGGTAAAGAGCAAAGACAGTAAGTGAAAGAAGTCAGTAGCTTTAGCTGACCAGCGGTGCTAATAGGCTAAAGCTACGAGCGGATGCTCGAGAGACAGAACGTTTTAAAGTAGATTTGTTTGTTTAAATGTATTAAGGGTTTGTTCACCCTAAGTAGGAGAGACAAATACTAGCAAACAGGGAAGTATTTTATGATAAAAATGTCAATTGCGAATCTACGCGACGAAGCTCCAAACACACAGCGAGGCAATTATGGATTTATTTTATTTTATTTATGAATATTTTATTTTATTATGGATTTATTTTATTTTATTATGGATTTGTTTTATTTTATTATGGATTTATTTTATTTTATTTATGAATATTTTTTATTTTATTTTATTTAATTATGGATTTATTTTATTTTATTATGGATTTATTTTATTTTATATGGATTTATTTTATTTTATCATAGATGTATTTTATTTAATTTTATTTATGAATATTTTATTTTATTATGGATTTATTTTATTATGGATTTTTATTTTATTTTATTTATGAATATTTTATTTTATTTTGATATGGATTTTTTAAATGTTATTTTATTATGGATTTATTTTATTATATATGGATTTATTTTATTACATATTTATTTTATTTTATTATGGATTTATTTTATTTTATTATGTATTTTATTTCATTATGGATGTTTTTTATATTTTTTATGAATATTTTATTTTATTTTGATATGGATTTTCTTTTTTTAATTATGGATTTATTTAATTATGGATTTGTTTTATTTTATTACATATTTATTTTATTTTATTATAGATTTATTTTATTTTATTATGTATTTTATTTTATTATGGATGTTTTTTTTTTTTTTTATGAATATTTTATTTTATTTTGATATGGATTTTCTTTTTTTAATTATGGATTTATTTAATTATATATGGATTTATTTTATTTTATTATGGATTTATTTTATTTTTTATTTTATTTTATTTATGAATATTTTATTTTTTTTTATTATGGATTTATTTTATTTTATTATGGTTTTTGGTTTTTTATGCATATTTTATTTTATTTTGATATGGATTTATTTTATTTTATGAAAGATTTGTTTCTATTCTTATTTTATTTTATAATGGATTTATTTTATTTTATTGCTCTATGTGAAAGAAAGCACTAATTTGATTTCATTATCATACATGATTTGTAAATTCCTCCTGTCCATTTTTCTCTAGTTTAAAGAATCTAAAGCAAGTCTTCTTAGAGAGAATATGTTGTATTTGTTTCCTTATTTGTTCACACATTTTAGCAGAAGCTTCCTTGATTTTTCTTTAGAATCACACCTTCATTCTGTGTGAGTTCTAAAATTAAGTTGAGTTCTAAAATCAACCTGTTGTCTCACATTTTATCAGTTCTTCCTTTGTGCGTTGTGAGTCTCGCAGGTTTGAAATAATAAACAATAAGCAAACTACAATATACACGTTATTAATTTTACAGCGTTGTGACAGGCAAACTATAATGAATCTGAAAACCAATTTTATCCATGAGCTTGTGGATTCAATTTTTCCCCCTCACTGTAAAAGCAGCAAATCAAATGCGTACACCGAATGTATTATTCAAATATATTTAAATGAAGGCAGTGTATTCAAATGGCAATGGCAACGGGTGGCTAACGCCGACTGCATTATGTGCTGAGGTATGACTTACTATTCTTGTTCCCATGAAAGCATGAAAAATGAATACACATTTTCAGCAATCTAACATGTTGTATCTGAATGTTTTACATCAGACGGGCTTTTGATTCCAGGAAATAACTGTTCACTTTGGAATCTGCCCTCATG
Organism: Danio jaintianensis; assembly: GCA_903798115.1. Lineage (NCBI taxonomy): Eukaryota > Metazoa > Chordata > Actinopteri > Cypriniformes > Danionidae > Danio > Danio jaintianensis. The sequence goes on from CAIGQV010019356.1 coordinate 8,071,683, forward strand.
TTAATACGTCAGCTTTCAGTTTCTTTTATAACAGTTTGTAGAAATGCAAAACACTTCATGCATGACACCAGGTTTTTTTGTCATGTGAAGCCATGGTATGAATAAAAAACATATCTTTTTAGATTAAAAAATCTTTTTTGTGTGTTTTTAGTTGACTTTATTTGTTACTTGAGTACTTTTATGGCTCATTTAGTGTTCGGTATTGTGAGAATGTTAAGTTCACACCCAAGGAGGGGGGGGGGGAACCTATGTTTTATTCATATGCACAAACTGAACAGAAATATGCATTTTTTGTGCAGTTGCTGATATTGTATGAGGTCAAAAATGATGGTGACATTCTGATAGCTTGTAATGTAAATCAATAAGAATAGTATAAATCAAAACTGCTTACATAAATGCAGAAAATATTAGTTGTGACTGAACAGTATACAGTCGATTAGCCCTCCTATTAAATTTTATTTCTTGTATATATTTTTTCCCCAAATTCTGTTTAAAGAACCCCTATTTTGCATTATTAATGGTCATATTTTGGTTTTGGGGGTCTCCAACAACAGTCTGATATGCATGCAAGGTCAAAAAACACTTTCATTGTCTTATAATTTGCATTTATTTTTACCTAATTATCCCAACGACTCCCATATGATTCGTTCAGCGATTCATTTGTTCCCAAACCCCTGCTTAGCGCGAAGCTACTCTGCGCTGATTGGTCCGATGACCCAGTCTGTTGTGATTGGTCTACTGGGTTGGTCGACTGGGTTCAGCGCGAGAGAGAAATACCCACCACAGCTATGCAAAAAAAAGAAGCTATGAAGTAGCAACACATACAGTATTAATTCACACAGTGGCTAAAGTTGAACTATTTTGAAAACTGACGGCGCCGCGTGAGGAACAGCTGATGGTGGCCATAGCAAAGACAAACAGCAGAGGATCAGGAGCACAAAATGCATTTAAGGGAAGAACCACGCGGCGCGTTTTCAACGTGGTTTTGGACACAATATGTGGATAGCTTTAACTTCTAGTGAAAAGATTTAACCTGAGAGATACAGCACAAGCACTGATCTGTAATAGATAAGTGATTAAAAGCCACGCGGGGCGATTACAACGTATAATAGACAATTAAACAACACATGTTTTGCAAACTACACAAAACGAGGCAACAATTTGAATCACACTTACATGTTATGATCCAGAGGAAGAAGAAACTGGTCCATATGAACTGCAACAGTTGCTGAAAAAGTCCCTGTCAAAGTCTGACAAAGTCTCATACATAATAGTCTCTGCTGCTCCTTCCTTTAATAGCAAACGGCCGACGAATCCCGCGCTGCAGCGTAGGTTATTGTATCAAAAATCAGGAAAATGTCAGGAACAAACACAGCACTAGGTTGGCTATACTGTGGTGTTGTTGTGAAAATGAACTTTAACCCTTTATTCCCCGCAGCCGAATCTCCATCAGTCAGTAATCGTCATCTTCGCGTCATGATCAGTCCCGTGATCTTCAGCGCTCCTCTAGTGTCCGAACGGATATGGAACTACATATTTGGTTATGTACCGTATCGACGTAGACGCGTTCAAACAAAAGATCCAAACCCAACTCGATTCATTCATTCGACTCTGAGTCAACTATTTCGCTAAAGAATCAATGGTTTTAAACACTGTGCACTTTCAGATTTAAACCTCAGCTGGATGTTTTCATTCACTTAGAGCTATGCTACACACTACATGGAAGCTCATTTTCAAAAACCCATAATAGGGGCTCTTTAACGGAGAGAAGATTTTTTTCAACACATTTCTAAACATAATAACTAATTTCTAATTTCTTTTCTCTTTGCCATGATGACAGTACATAATATTTTACTAGATATTTTTTAAGATACTAGTATTCAGCTTAAAGTGCAATTTAAAGACTTAACTAGGTTAATTAGGCAAGTTAGGGTAATTAGGCAAGTCATTGTATATCGATGGTTTGTTCTGTAGACAATGGAAAAAAAATATTGCTTAAGGGGGCTAATTTATTGAACTTAAAATGTTTTTAAAAAAATTTACAACTGCTTTTATTCTAGCCGAAATAAAACAAATATCATTTTCTCCAGAAGAAAAAATATTATCGGAAGTACTGTGAAAATTTCAAAAAAAAAAAAATAATCACTTGAAAAAGAATAAATATTTCACATGCAGGAAGGCTAATAATTTTGCATTCAGCTGTACGTCCCAATAAAATGTCTGAGTAAAATGATATTGAAATATTTTGTTTTATGATCAAAGCTCTGTAGGTTTTGTTGTACTAAATTGGGACCTTCTAAAAAGTATAAGCGATCAGTAAAAGGGCAAGGCATGTAGACGTTGTGTAAAACAGTTTTTGGGTCATTCATATTTGGATCTTTTCATATTTTACCATAAAATGTGCAGATTACAAATCAAGCTTTCTTTTTTGGAAATGTTATATAATTATATGTGGCAAATATATGAATCAGACTTAAGACTGTAGTGCTGGATTTAATGTGAGACTCAAGAGTGTCAGAAGGGCAGTTTTACCACTTGAAAATAAATAGTATTAATGAACTCAATTTAAAATATGAACATACCTCTTGAGTGATAATAACATAATATACCTGAATGGGGTTTTCACCTTTAAACGATTTTATGTCTGCTTAGAGCTGTGATATTTTATTAGTTCAGTCATATTTCATAACTTCTGATTTAAATAAAAAAGCCTTTAGTTTTGTTTGGTAGCTACTGGCAACTGTCTTATAATCTTTTGTTCATTTTTACCAACATCCTAATGAAAAATAAAAGTTGTATTTAAAATGCAATAACTTTTTGCATTAATAATATATATTCTATTTTCATTCATTAATTTTCTTTTTGGCTTAGTCCCTTTATTAATTTGGGGTCGCAACAGCAGAATGAACCGCCAACTTATCCAGCATATGTTTTACGCAGCGGATGCCCTTCCAGCTGCAACCCATCACTGGGAAACACCCATACACTCCCATTAGCACACATACACTACGGACAATTTAGCTTACCCAATTCACCTATAGCGCATGTCTTTGGACTGAGGGGGAAACCGGAGAGCCCAAACTCCACACAGAAGTGCCAACTGACCCAGCCGAGGCTCAAACCAGCGACCTTCTTGCTGTGAGGCTACAGCGCTACCCACTGCGCCACCACGCCGCCCTATTCTATTTTCTATTATTTTTTTATTTAACGAAAATAAAAACTCTTTGCACTGACTTTCTAATACTAACACTCTTATATCTATTCTTTGTCCTATAATGTAAATCAATTTGAATAGTAGATATTCAGTAATAGTAAATATCAGTTGTCATTTCACACAATGCAATACGTCTCCCTATAATATGGCTAAGTAAATTATTTGAATGCATTGTTTTATGATCAAAGCTCTGTAGTTGTGTGTGTGTGTGTGCGTGTGTGTGTGTGTGTGTGTGTGTGTGTGTGTGTGCGTGTGTGTGTGTGTGTGTGTAAAATTACACAAAGCCTCTATTTTGAGACCTTAACTTTGTGTATCAAATAAAATACACTGTTATTGTAACATCCTGGTCTCTGTTTTTGTATATTTCAGTTTCTGTCACGATCACCAGCGATCTAACCTTTGCAGGTCGCTGGAGAACTACACATCTGCCACCACATGAACTACAATTACCATGATGCTGTAGCGGGTGTTGGTTGGCGCACAGCATCATGTTAGCCAAATAGTAACTAAGTAACGCAACTAGTTTCTTTTTTGGGGAGTAACTCAATATTGTAATGCATTACTTTCTAAAGTAACTTTCCCCAACACTGCTTATGAATATTAATGAATGGGCTTTCATCTTTATATGATTTTATATCTGTTTAGAGCTGACATATTTGATCAATTCAGTCATATTTCTTAGCTTCATTTAGATTTATTTATATATATATAATACCTACCACTACATTTCTCTGATATGTTCTTTGTTTGGTCTATGTACAGCATAACTCTGTGTACTGCATTACAATAACTGAGACCGGTCATACTATATAAATGTTGTTTCTTTGTTACTTTGATTGCTTCTATTGTGCTCATTTGTAAGTCAAAAAAGCATCTGCCAAGTGATTAAATATGAATATAATGTAAGTATTTGAACTCTTAAGTATCATTCTTATCCCTGACTGCGATGCATATTACACTCGCCCCAGTCATCCTCGCATTATCGATTATCACAAACAAGGAAGCCATTAGAGCTGAAGGACATCAGTTGCATGTCCTACATGGGTCGCAGTCGCCATCTGCATGCAGATAAATCATTGATTACACTGATCCATGAATCGCTGCGACCTCTGGGAATTGAGCGTCACTGGTACCGGGAAGTGAGTAAAAAAAAAAAGACAAGAAAGAAGGACTAAACAGAACAAACAAGATTAATAATAGCTTGATGCTAGAAAGCCCATTGGGAGTCGACTGCTAAGTGTTGTTGACAAAATGCAGGGTTGTAAGGTGCAGATGAATAGTCTTCAGAAGCCGACACCATGTGCGAGTGCTATATTGTTGTAGAAATAGAAAAAAAGCTGTCTTTTTAAATAAAAACCACGTCTTTAGAGTGCGGTTGAGGAAGGCCCTCACATGCAAATTGCATTTCGCCTATTAAATGTACTCTCACCTAAGGAAAGTGCAATGCAGGGAGCCAATCAGTATGCAGCTGGCTGTTGCCAAAATGTGCCGTTGCTAGGAGCAAGGTAGCTCATTTGAATATGTTGATTTTAAGGCAACAGGTGAAGATTTGCGAATAGATAGATATAGCAAATAATGGATGTAGATTAAGTCTGTGTGCTGTTGGGATGGGATTTGAAATAATCTGTTGCGTTTTTGCCCATCTGCGTCTGCTTAACCGTTTTACTATAAGCAAAGAAAGTCTTGCGTAAAATAACAAAAGGTGCCTTGTTTTTTAGACAGTTTATATAATTTTTTTAGACAACACAATAACAATGTACATATGCCGATAATCAATAATTCAATATATTGTGCAAATCAACGGGCACTTCAGAATGCAGTGAATAATTATTCATTTTATAATAATAATTATTAATTATAATTAAGTAAAAAATTCAACATTACATTACATTACATAGGTTTCCATTGATTTTATACCGCACAAACCGTATTTTGTATTGCCCTAACCCCACCCTACCCCTAAACCCAACCATCACAGGAAACAGTGTACAGCTTTACTCTCTGAAATAAACTCATTCTGTGTGATTTATAAGCTTTTTGAGAAATGAGGACATCAGCTGTGTCCTCATATTTCACCTCCTTTTTGTAATACCTGTGTCATACCTATGTCATTATACAGATTTGTGTCCTGACATGTCACAAAAACACGTACACACACACGCACACCAGAAGCTGATCAGGACTGATACATGGACTATATATACACCACAGACACACTGATATCTGGGTCTGAGTCTTATTTTGTAAGTACCCCCCCCCCCCCCCCCCCCATAAACTACTATAAACATGTATATAAAAATAAAGCAATACACTTAAATATTTTTTTGTTATTATACCTGTTAAAGTAAAGTAAAGTAAAGTTCAATATTGTGATGATACAGTATGGCGCGATAAAAGATTATTCAATTAATCACAACAAGAAAAGCTGATATCATCATAAGCCAACAATGTTTTAACGAATATTAATCTAAATGATTATTTGGAACATAAATATTTGGAGGTTGTCAGATCTTTATAAAAAAAAAAAATTAACATTTCACTCAAACATATACACTGTAAAAAAATTTATTATATATAATATTTTAGATGTCAGTTAACTTACATTACATTAAACTCAAATTCGCCATCGCTTGAAGCAAAGCAGCTCATTTGTGTTTGTTGATTTTAACGCAACAGGTGAATATCTGCTAATATAACAAACAATGAAAGTGGATTGAGTCTCCATGCTTTGGGATCAGCTTTTAAATGAACTGTTGCATTTTCGCCCATCGGCACTCTTGAACCAGCCACGCCAGATTCGCTAAACACAAGGGAAGTCTTGTCACAGCACCTGCAGACATATATTGAAGAAAAGCACACATTAAGCGAGTAGAAGTGATTGGAGCGTGACCACCACTCCCCCGGCCCGCCTCCTTCAGGCACGGCCTTAATTGGATTTTATGAGCTACCCCTGCAGGCTCTAAAATGTCCATGTGAGATGGCGTAAAATGTGTAGAATTGAGCGAAAGGGGTATTCAAATTGGGCCGATTGCATCAGCAGCCAATAATACATTTCTAAACCTCAGCAAGGGGGAGCTGCGCTAATTAAATCTGAATATGCATGGGTGCAGAATTTAGGAGGGATGCTAAAAACATGTGTATGAATTGCAGTGATTATTGCAATGGTCAGTAGCTGATTTTCTATCCTGTTTTTGACCCTCTCATTAGACCACACGGTTTAATAGGGATGCCACATTCAAGACAGTTTTGCATATTAAAATGTAGGGGTGTAACGATACATCATTATTTTGAGATGTGAAAAAAAGACTGCTGACTGTATTTGTAGGGTAGGGCTGTGTGATATCGTAGAACAATGCAATATGCGATAGCATGATAAATAGTGCTATATTTGATATGCGATACGATACTTTGCTGCGTAAGGCTTAAATAAAAACAGTGTTTTTGAATGAAGATAGGAGTTTGATCAAAGGTTTACGATAACTGAAAGGCTACAGTGCTTCATGTTTTCTTTGTGAATTTCTGACTAAAAACTGCAAAAAAGGTGGATAGGATTACTTGTTGGAGAAAATTGATCACACTGGATCAGTATGTCGTGTGGTGGGGAGTGGTCCTCCACACACTACCCGTACTGTTGAAAATATCACCACTGTCTGTACTGAGCCAAGAAGACCCACTGTCCGACAGATTGCACAGGAGTCTGGCAATTAATGACTGATATTTAAACGTTGCTTTAAGTCTGTGTGCTAATTTTACAAGTAATAAAATTGAAGCATTCTGTCAGTATTTTGGTTATCATTGTTTAACAAGGTAATGTAAAGTAATATAAAGGTGATATAAATCAGGTGAGGTGGAAAATGTATACATATCATATAATTTCATCTATTTGCCATCTAATTATAAAATATAATTAAAGTTAGAGGTATTTTGATGAAATTAATTAAAAATTAATTAAATTAATTTTGCTTGGATTTTTTTGAGACACGGTGTATAGCATACTACAACTTCTGAAAGTGACAAGCCATGTTTTACTGTTGCATAAAACAAATCTGACATATTAACAGTGTTAATAAACAAAAAAAAATTCATTGTTCACATATGAACAATGCCTGAATCTGATTTGATTAAATCGGAATCCATGTGATTTTGTTTCCTGCTTACATGTACATGGGCCATATCTGATCTGTGCCACATGGGAGGACCATGAACCATGCAGTTGAAACCTGATTAACTTATTAGAATAAGTTAAAGCAACTTAAAAATATTTGCTTTCTTGACGTTTTGTCATTACATTTTTTACAGTACACTGAAATAGTTATATCAACCTGAAAACACCAAGAACAATCAGGTAAACACAAACACTTGATTTGCTGTCTTAATGATTTCTTAACATGGTTTGATTGCTTGGTCATATTCCAGCATCCATACTAAAATTGTTGTAAAATCGATGTGCTAAAAAGTCTTACAGCTAGTGACATGCACAGAAAGGTACATTTGCAATAAATTAGCAATTTATTACAAATCATTGTCAATATTTTAGCGAAATTTTGATAATTTCAATGTATTGTGCAGCCAATTATAGGGTAGGGTTTAATTCATTTTAAGAACATCTGTCTTGCGCTCAGCCTTATGCCATTTAAACGATATTCAAGATGGGGATGTTTCTATGAATCCTGAGAAATCACTGTCCCTCTTTTTAATGTCCATTCCTATAAAGCTTAATAGAGCCAAAAAAAAGCTCATGAAGTCATTATAAAAAATAATCAGTCTAATCCAAAGTAAGTCTTCTCAAGAGATATGATGACAGTTTTATAATGGACAGTAAATTTGGACATTTGAACAGGGTGTGAAACAAAATGAGAGTGAGTAAATGGAGACAGAATTTACATTTTGGATAAACTATGCCTTTTAATTATGGGAGTACTGGCAATCTGCAAGGTGAAATTGCAAACATAATTTCACAATATTGTAATTAATTTCTGCAGCATGAATATTAAAAGCAATAATGCTTTATTAAAATGCTTTATTCTTGTAAGTGCGTTAATAGTGAGCACTGAGAATATCTGTGTGCACTTGGCTTGTCTTGTCTGAAGATTTTCTGTTTTAATTTGGGACTATTTGTGTGAAGTCAGTGACAGAGAGCAAGCGTACCTTATGTGTTTTAACATTATTCTGTATTTTCACCTTTAGAATTATGAATATTTGTATTTTTGTGTTGCCATTGCCCTTGAAATTTAAGTCCAATACCCTAAATCCATACAAAATTTACCATTTTAATTAACAGTACGTTTTTGTTTTTTTTACTATATGCCTAATAATCATGATAATAATCATAATAATGTTTCTTTATTTTAATAATGTAGCTTTAAATTGCAGTTGTATCATACAGTGAAATTTTAAAACCACAAAATTGTACTTCAAGATACATTTGATTGGCTTCTAGGTAAAATGAACGGTACACCAACTATTTTTGTTCCTTTTCACACTAATGATACTTACTGGGACATATTATCGATAAATAAAGGATTATTTTTCTGTAGTTCTTTGCACAATACCAAATAAATACCACAAAACAACTTCACTGTGTCTATGATTTGTAATCGTTGCCTCACCTGTCCACATAGACAACTTCATTCATTCATTTTCCTTCGGCTTAATCCCTTATTTATTAGAGGTCGCCACAGCTGAATGAACCGCCAACTATTCTACTATATAGCATATTTTTTACGTAGCGGATGCCCTTCCAGCCGCAACCCAGTACTGGGAAACATCCATACACACTCATTCACACACACACTTATACACTACGGCCAATTTAGTTTATTCATTTCACCTATAGTGCATGCTTTGGACTGTGGGGGAAACCGGAGCACCCGGACGAAACCCACGCGAACATGGGGAGAACATGCGAACTCCACACAGAAATGCCAACTGGCCCAGCTGGGACTCGAACCAGCGACCTTCTTGCTGAGCAGTGTTAACCACTGAGCCATCGTGCCGCCCTAAAGTAAAGTTTTTAAGTATAACAAACTTGATTTATTCAGATAAAAGACAACAATTTGAGTTTTAATACTCTCATGATGCTTTTATACTTATGTGTCCAAAGATCAATGTAAATCCATGAACTTTTGAATTTTTTTTTTAACATAACTTGTTGTTCATCCATGTAATTTTTACTTTTTTATTTAACTTTTATGCAACTATGAAAAGTCTTGTAGTGATGAATAATCTCCTTCACAATGGAGTCTTGCCTCTAGAATTCTTAGATAAGGCTTGATGTAAAGCTAATAAGGCACCTGAAATAGGTCAAACCATTCACACTTGCGCTGTGGAGGCAATTATCATAATTACTGTAATTTCAAGATGACATCATGTATCGTTAGTAGCAATTACGAGTTATATGAGGACGTCAATGTTTTTTACTAGTCAGAATCTCGTAATTACAATAATTTCTATATGGTGTGAATGCGCCTATTAATAACTGAGCTGTTAAAGTAAATATTCCACAAAACCTTCCTCATTAAACAACGTCCATTTTATGTATATATTTATTTTAGAAAAATGAGTTATTGTTAGAATGTCAGATTAGGTTAGATTAAGTTGACTTTTTTAGTAATTTATTATGAAATGTTTTAATAGAAAATAGAATAGAAAGTGTTAGATTAAGGTAATTGTTTAAACATGTAATGTCAGAGCAAGCTTTTTAAATAAAAGAGGATAGAATAGAGAGTGTTAGGACAGTACTTTAATTTGCAAGATTACAAAATGGAAAAGAGAGTATTAGTAATAAAAGGTCAGTTGTATTTTTAAAACATTAAATGCAATCTACCCACTTTCTGCTTCGAGTGGGCCTTCTTTCTTACAATTTTTTTATTTGCATCTTCATACGGATGGGATTGGCTAATTTGTATGAATCCGTACAATAATTTGACAAAAAATAAATTTGAGTCCATTACTACTGCAACAGTAAAATTCTTGAGCACTTTCATTTTTAATCTTAAAGGGTTATTCATTCATTTATTTTCCTTTGGCTTAGTGCCTGATTTATCAGGGGTCACCACAGCGGAATGAACCACCAACTACTCGGGCATATGTTTTTGTGGAGCAGATGCCCTTCCAGCCGCAACCCAGTACTGAGAAATCTTAAAGGAGTAGTTCATTCATTCATTCATTCATTTTCCTTCTGCTTAGTCCCTTTATTAATCTGGGGTCGCAGCAGCGGAATGAACCGTCAACTATTCCAGCATATGTTTTACGCAGCAGATGCCCTTCCAGCCGCAACCCAGTTCTGGGAAACACCCATACACTCTCAGATTCATACACTACGGCCAGTTTTGCTTATCCAATTCACTTATGGCACGTCTTTGGAGTGTGGGGGAAACCAGAGCACCCAGAGGAAACCCACGCGAGCACGGGGAGAACATGCAAACTCCACACAGAAAAGCTAACTGGCCCAGATGGGACTCGAACCAGTGACCTTCTTGCATGAGGCGACAGTGCTAACCACTGACCCACCATGCCTAGGGGTAGTTCATTCATTCATTCATTCATTTTCTTTTTCAGCTTAGTCCCTTTATCTGGGGGTCACCACAGCGGAATGAACCGCCAACTTATCCAGCATATGTTTTACGCAGCAGATGCCCTTCCAGCCGCATCCCATCACTGGGAAACACCCATACACTCCCATTCACACACAATACACTATGCAATTTAGCTTACCCAATTCACCTATAGTGCATGTCTTTGGACTTGTGGAGGAAACCCACGCGAACACGGGGAGAACATGCAAACTCCACACAGAAATGCCAACTGACCCAGCCAAGGCTCGAACCAGCGACCTTCTTGCTGTGAGGCGACAGCGCTACCCACTGCGCCACCCAGGGGTAATTCACCTAAAAATTATTAAATTATTCACCCTCATGTTGTTTAAATTCCTGAGACCATAGTTTGTCTTCGGAACACAAATTAAGATATTTTAGATAAAATCTGAGCGCTCACTCGTCATCCATAGAGAGTAGATCCTGACTCATTCGAAGTCCAGAAGAATACCAAAAAACTTCCTCTAAACAGTCCATGTGTCTGGCCGTACTTTTGTACACACAAAAAAAAAAACAATAATAGCAGCTTTATTTAACTTTTTTTTTTCTCCTCAGTGTCAGTATATTGTGCACACTGATGAGCATTGTGCAGTGATGTCCAATATACCTGCACGCGACTTTCTCTATTTGAAACAAAGCACAGGTGCGTCCTTGGTAATATGTTACACCCCGTTCACACAGGGTGTTAGCATAAATGATCAGGGCGTGTCTGGAGCTTCATTCTGATGCGATTGTCATAGTGACGACAACCAACCACAAACCACTATACACACCATATCTACCAACTGCTTCTGCCACCTACTTTCAGGTTTGGTACAATTCCCACCACTGTATGTATATAAAGATTAATCATAAATCACCGGGTGATTGCCAATCATGAAAATAAGCTTTTTTATCAATGTTGACGAACTGCTGTTCTCTGGTGTTGCCTGAATGCGATTGGCTATGGGCTGTATGATTGGAAAAATCAGTTATTGTTATATTTCATTTTTCTGCTATAAATATTGCGATATGAATACAGTTTTACCAGATATTTTTAATAGCTATATTTGACAGTTTTCTGGGGAGTCTAACAGTATTTAGGTATAGAAATCGACTAATCACAATGCAAAAAAGGCTTTTCATACTTTGCTTGGTCTCGTTTCTAGTCCAAATATAAAAAAAAATCATCAATCAAGTAAAAATATTCTTTTGTTTTCAACTTCAGAAGAAGTAAGTCAAAATTAGGAGTTTTTCCTTAAAACAAGCTAAAATATCTGTCAATGGGGTAAGTAAAATAAGTAAAAAGTAGATATTTGAACAAGAAACAAGACAATTTTTTTCATAAATCTTATAAGTAGTTAGATACCATTAATCTTTGTTACACCTCCAAACATCATCATTTTTTGTGCCCAAATGTTTTAAACTCTCTTGAAATGTTCAGTCACAGGCCTTAAAAACACATACAAATGATAAACTTTCACTCTATTATGGTTAAACTTAGCAGAGGCCCTATGAATCTGACCCAACATTGTATATCCTGCAGTATGATTAAGTGTGAGTAATTAATAACAAGATGTTCATTTTTGGATGAACTAACAGTGATAGTACAGGAAGTGCAGCTCTTATTTTAAAACGGGTACTGCTTTATGTCCCCAACGAATATGGATAATGCAAATGGCCCTGTGCATCCTAGGACTGCACGTCCTGACCCTTCCTTTCTGGCCTTCAGTGTACTGTAGATGTTGCCTACCAGCAGTTTGTGGTTTTCTTTAAACGGAAACACAAGAACAGAATGTTTTTGACCTCAGTTACCTTCTGTTCCAGCATCTGCTTCACTTGATGCCAACACTACAACTTTTTCGCTCCATTTGACCTCTGGCCTCCTGAGGAGCCCATTAGGGAAAATGTGTTTCTTAATGATTTCTCTATAGCCTTTCGCAGACAATGCTGCAGTACAACCTTGCATTTGGCGCCACACACATATATCCACATTTCTGTTAGTGTGGTCTTGTTGGCAGTGTTTTATTGCAGACTTGCTGCTGAGGTGTGATAGATTTTATAAAGTGACATTTTGAACTGCAAATGCAATCTCATAGGGCTCCAGGGAATGAGATGTTCATGGTCTGTTATTTCCGTCTCTGCCTTATCACTTTTCAATATGCGATATATAGGTCAGCGTGTTTACCCCGCCGCCAGATATATTATTGATGGTCTCATTATGCCACTCATTTGCTTTATTTTGAGCGGTGCGTGGATCTCACTTAACCTATGATTTATATTCGCAATATTCTGTCTTATGAAAACATTCAGGTTTTTTTGTCTTTCGGTATGTATGCACCTAAGGAGATAATGCTGTTAAATGCAAAGCCTAGCACCCAATGCCAGACTTGCATTAGATTATGATTCATTTCAGAAAGAGACTGGAATATGGAAGCAGACTGAATAAGATTAACAAACAATTAACAGTACATTTGGCTGGGTTTAAAAAGCGGTTTGAAAGAAACAGATACTGCAGCTCAGTTTATTTTGGAGATGCTTTATTTGGGAGAAATCCGTACCGTAGATGACTGGAAGTTTGAGTGGTTTGAGAGCAGCTTTCAAAACATGTGACCACATGAAAAAAAAAATACTATAGTAATGTATTTTTGAACCTTAATATAATAAAGTGGGATAAATTGTATACACTGTTAAAGATTTTTGTAAATTACACAGTATTCAACTGTAACATGAACTGTATTTTACTGTAAGACAGTTGTGCCGTATGTTACTGTGTTTTAAAGTTGCATTGTGATAATTACTCTATATTTTACAGTAAAGAAATACACTACTGTAAGATACTGCAAGATAAATGGTGCTGTAAATGTAAATACAGTATTCTTGCTGATTTACGGTAAGTTACTGGCGAACTGCTGCCAGTAAGTTACTGTAGACTCTACAAGAACTTGTTTACAGTGTATAGCATTTACAACTCTTTGTTAATGAATGATACAGCATACTGTATAGTATTATTAACTATCATGAACTGATAAACCGTAATAAATTGTACTATAGGATTTTTTTTGTTGTTGGTTTTTTTGTTTTTTTGTTGTTGGTACTGTTAAATCTGTGCTGGAAATGTCCTTGGATCGACATTATTGTGTACAGTATTGGTTTGCTGTGTGCTTTTAGGCATTTGAAATGACTAATATAAAATAATTAAGATAAAAATGGCCATTCTGTTGTTGTCTACTAATGCAACAGTATTTCAGAAATGCACAAAAAGAGGAATTCTGTCTTTTTCATGCATGTACAGTAAATGGAGACTAAAGTTTTCAAGCGTTAAAAACATCTTAAAAGTATGCCAATGGAAAATTTCAACAAAAAAATGGGTCTAGTCTAGTCACCTTTGTTTCTATAGTGTTTTTTACATTGCAGGTTGTCAAAGCAGCTTTACAGTGATGAAGAGGCAATAATAGAAAAAGAGGTATGAAGTTTAATTATTGTGAAAAAGGTTTAATACATCAGATACATTCAGCTCTGCAGAATGCTGCTTTTGTTATAGTTCAGTGATGATTCAGTTTAGTTCAGTAAACGTCTGTGCTGAAAGATGAATCATATCCCGTACACTGTATATACACTGAGTCTGCAAACGCTTTTTTTTTTTGGCCAATGCCTATAAACTCTGTTTCTGGGCATAAAATAAAATAAAATAAAATAAATAAAATAAATAAAATAAATAAAATAAATAAAATAA
>CAIGQV010019356.1:8101217-8125295 GCA_903798115.1 Danio jaintianensis
TTACTGTTAATCATCAAATAATTTAGTAATTTAATATATTTATTGTAATTATTATTCTTGAATATACCTGTGAATGTACTGTATACAGGAATAATTCTACTCTTTTAACATTTTGTGCATTTTTGTGCAGATTTAGTGATTTGGGGGCCCAAAGCAATTCCAGCCATGGGCCCCAAAAATCCTAATATACACCCTTTGTATTTATTTATTTGTTTGTTAGTTTTGCTGACTTTTTCTCATATAACTCAAACTTCTTTTCTACATAAAAACAAACAAACAATGAAAACAACTAAAAAATAATAAATAAATTGTTTCATTTTTAAAACTAAATCTCCATCTGATTTGACTGCTGAACTGCTCCATTATTGGGGAGTGGGGGACAAATTTGCTCAGGCGTAAAAATTATGATATACTTTTATTTATTACACCCTAGATTTGACTAAATATGAAAGAAAACGATGTTATATATGTAATTTATAGATATAATTTATACTTCTAGGTATTTATTGGGGGCCCCCAAATTTCCTGGGGCCCTAAGTGGCCACTTACCTTTCTTATTGGTTAAATCCGCCCCTGAATGTATATAGAAATAATTATACTCTTTTAACATTTTGTGCTAACATAACAAAAAAGTAATTGGTAATATTCATAAATTTTCCTTCGGCTTAGTCCCTTATATATCAGGGGTTGCCACAGCGGAATGAACCGGCAACTATTCCGTCATATGTTTTACGCAGCGGATGCCCTTCCAGCCGCAACCCAGTTCTGGGAAACATCTATACACTCTCACATTCACACTCATACACTAAGGCTAGTTTTGTTTACCCAATTCACCTATAGCGCATGTCTTTGGACTGTGGGGGAAATCGGAGCACCCAGAGCAATCCCACGACAACACGGAGAGAACATACAAATTCCACACAGAAATGCCAACTGGCCCAGGGACTCGAACCAGCGACCTTCTTGCTGTGAGGCAACAGTGCTAACCACTGAGCCACCGTGCCGCCTGTAACTGGTAATATCAATGACTAAAATGTATGTTTTAGCATTAACCACTTGTTTATCGCTCTGATGTATGAAAGCAGTGTAAACACAATGTAAATATACTACTGCACATACAATGCATAATGCATTTGAATGCTGTCCTCCTTTAGTGTAAGACGGACTGCAAAAAGGCCAAAGGTAAAAGTCAGAAAAATAGTTGAACAATCCATTTAAATATTAAAATAGCTTTCTGGATTGTGTAGACCTCCCTCCTGATTTTGTTCAATTGGTTGGACATGAATGGAAGAAAGATGTGATTAACAAACCATGACATACAAAGATAAAGTGGCCCTCATTCAAACAGAAAGCCAACTGTCATATGTAATTGAGAGTCTGGCAGAAATTAGATGATTAAAAGATGGGGGGGTTGAGGGGAAGCACTCTTCTGTCAGTTTAAAGCTACAGGGAAAGGCATAGATTTTCCTTTCTCCCTCGCTCTTTCGCTTCATGCTTCATTTGTCTGGGCCTACATTTTAGCAGCAGCTTTACGACAAAAGTAAAACGTCTGATCAGAAATGAAACGCTGGCATTGCATCAAAAGTAAAGATACTAAATTTCATCTTGTTAATGGCAGGGTAATTCTATCACTTTCTAACAGCAATATAAAAATGCTAGATGTAATCATTCATATTTAACCAAGCAGCGCTGATATTAAAGAGCTTTTTTCATTTTTATGTTAAGCACCAGCTTATTTTTTTATTTTTTTATTCTTACAAGAGAAGAAATACGGCTGCAAAACTTGAAGTGTGATCTGGTTTGGGTGATTTATTATCCTTTGTTAATACAATATGCCACACTTCACTAATCAATTGATTCAGAACAGACAAACACCATCCATTATAATTATAAGCTTATTGAAGAACTGCCATGACTAATGTTCAGAGATGAACAGTGTGGCTTCAAAAATGTTGGCCTACAAAATAAAAAGATACTATCAGAACAGGTGGTGCTTAAGTATAGAGAGGCATAGAGTTTTATAATTAATAAAGTGGATGGTGAGTAGAAAATGGTTACTGCTAACTGCATGAGTGCTATGTAATGCGGCCAAAAAAGCTCAGTTCTGCTGAGAAACTGAAGGTTTAAAGTCCACCTATCTGTTTTCTAAACTGCCTGCCCTATGGATTCTGTGGTAGGCTTATGGGCTTGTTGGGTTAAGTTTAAAGTAATAAAATTATCCCAAAAAGCAAAGGTTTTTAATATCGGTCACTTACAGTTGAAGTCAAAATGATTAGCCCTCCTGTGAATTTTCTTTCTTTTTCAAATATTTCTCAAATTTTGTTTAACAGAGCAAGGAATTTTTTATTACAGTATTTCCTATAATATTTTTTCTTCTGGAGAAAGTCTTATTTGTTTTATTTCGGCTAGAATAAAAGCAGTTTTTAATTTTTTAAAAGCCATTTTAAGGTCAATATAATTAGCCCCCTTAAGCATTTTTTTTTTCTGATTGTCTACAGAACAACCCATCATTATACAATGACTTGCCTAATTAACCTAATTAAGATAGTTAAGCCTTTAAATTGCACTTTAAGCTGAATACTAGTATCTTGAAAAATATCTAGTAAAATATTATGTACTGTCATCATGGCAAAGATAAAAGAAATCAGTTATTAGAAATTAGTTATTAAAACTTATGTTTAGAAATGTGTTGAAAATATCTTCTTTCTGTTAAACAGAGATTGGGGAAAAATATACAGGAGTGGTAATAAACTTCAACTGTACAAATGCAGTGGTGTATGAAAATGATGTTAGCATATTATAAAAGGGAGTAGGACAAGTAGGGAGTGTCAATATTTTCAAACCCATTTCTAACCATAAACACATGCACATGAATACACCTAATTCTTCATGGCTTGGACTCAACAATGTGCTGGAAACGTTGTTCTGAAATTATGGCCCATATTGTTATTGTTATTATTTGATTTTAATTCATTATTTAACAGGGACAATGTACAACTGCCCCAGAATTAGCTACATAGCTCAATTTCATCTGCAGTCCCTGGACAGGAGAATACAAATACAGATCACATAACAAAAACATCAACACAATATCAAAATTAAGTAAATTGCACACCTCAAATAACACCTCAACTGCTCACTTTCCTTCAGCGTATTCTCTGCTTTATCAGGGCTCATCACAGCGAAATGAACCGCCAATTACAATATGTTTTTACATAGCGAATGCCCTTTCAGCTACAAGCCCCCATTCTGGGAAACACCCACACTCGAAGTTTCAATTTAGATTTTACAACGGACCAGAAGCCTGTAACTATCATCTGTCCAAATAAAGCGAAATCAAATTTTTTTTGTTTTGTTTGATTAGAGCTTGTGCCCGTGAAGGCCTAATTTGAATACAGAATCAATTCTGAACATTTGAAAATCGATTCAGAATCTAGAATCGCTTTTT
This sequence comes from Danio jaintianensis, assembly GCA_903798115.1. Taxonomy (NCBI): domain Eukaryota; kingdom Metazoa; phylum Chordata; class Actinopteri; order Cypriniformes; family Danionidae; genus Danio; species Danio jaintianensis. The sequence continues at coordinate 8,104,666 of CAIGQV010019356.1, forward strand.
ATATATTTATTTCATTCATTCATTCATTCATTTTCCTTCAGCGTAGTCTCTATTTCAGGTGCAATGAACTGCCAAGGATGCCCTTCCAGCCGCAACCCAGTTCTGGGAAACATCCATACACTCTCACATTCACACTCATACACTAAGGCTAGTTTTGTTTACCCAATTCACCTATAGCGCATGTCTTTGGACTGTGGGGGAAATCGGAGCACCCAGAGCAATCCCACGACAACACGGAGAGAACATGCAAATTCCACACAGAAATGCCAACTGGCCCAGCTGAGACTCGAACCAGCGACCTTCTTGCTGTGTGGCGACAGTGCTAACCACTGAGCCACCATGCCGCTCCCTATTTATTTATTTATTAGTTTTATATATTTATACAGGGACAATGTACAACATGACATCACAGTTAGCTATAAAGCTAATTTACATCTGCAGTCCCTGTTTCCCCACTCGTACAATGTATGCACTAAGTCTTCGATATTGAACTACTGACACCGTCCCATATTCCACTTTGAGAGATCATCACCTTATATTTGTAATTAACAAGCGTACCTAATAAAGTGGGTGGTAAGTGTTTATCAGTTTATCAAGTGAAGAAGTATTTATAAAAACAGCAGTGAGCGATGACTATCCCTCAAGCTATTTTATTCTCATCTCTACTTGAGGTGTTAATTGTTTTTGTGCTGTTTATTTCAATAGGGAATACAAGTACAACATCCATTATTCATTTCCTCCAAGTGCAGTCATAAACAAATATAGATTGCGCATTAACAATGCATAATGTCCTAGATTCAAAAAAATCATAAACATGGGCTTTTCTTAAACTTTCTTCTGGTCGAGTTTGGAGGAAAATGTGCTGATGTTTTTTTTTTTTTTTTTTTGCTGTGACCCGGTTGTTCAGGTCAGGGTGACATTGGCAACCTCCAAGCAGGTGTTCCAATCAGTTTGCCTTAATGCACTGATAAAGTGGGAAAAGCTTGGTATAATGGAAGGGTTTTGCAGATACAAGATCCAATTCACTCGGGCAAATCACATCACATCATCGCAGACAGTCAGTTCAGCGAATGAACAGTGAATTATTCAAATTAATGATTCATCTTCATTATTCATTTTTTTCCATAAATTATGTTCTGGCCAATCTGGTGAAGCTATTCAGGGGTTTCATGTAAGCAAGTGATGCCTGTCATGATTTATAGAATATTTTTTGTGTATGGATGTGTCTGTGTTTGTACTGTATATATGTGCGTTTGAATGGTTTCCATATAGTGAAATGCAATGTCTTGGTAAACACATAAAAAACGATTGTAATTTTTATTTTGTTGTGTAATATATTTATTTACTTGATCAGTATCTTTGTGTGTTTTGGTTCTTTTGCAGTTGTTGGTTCTAGAGCTGCACAATATATCAAAAAACAAAAAGGTTGTTATTGCTATAGTAGAATCTGCAATATCCATACCTCAGAAATAATTACATTTATTTTATGTGCCAAACATTTGTGTTGAATGCATAGGATGTTTATCCAAATTTGACCAATCAGATGTGGATCTCTATACCCGCCTCCCCAGTTGGTGATTTTATACTATTGGTCAAAGCAGAGTGTTGGAAATAAATACTAATGGTGGGAGTTAGGCCTGTCGCAATAATTAGTGTATTGACTTATTGTGCAATACATGGTGGACATGACCTCAATCATTTTTGGTGACACCATGTACTGTATATCACCCATCAAATAACATTAATTCCATTTACATTACAAAGGACATTTACATTCTACATCACCACATTTTACTTTATTTATATATACATCAAATTACAGAATCAAAATAATGAAAAAGAATGAAAAGTTTTTGTCTCTTAAAAATGTTTATGCCTATTTTGCATTGTTATGCTCTTTCTTGTATAATCATTATGTAATATATTTAATAAGGTGTTAATATTATAATAATTATAATAATAAATATTAAATTATAATAATATCACTAATCTGAATAATTTCTGTGACAATATACCACGCTGCAAAAGTGATTTATCATGACAGACCTAGCGGGAGTAGAATCGGGTGAGGAAAATGACAACAGCAAACGAGAATCAGAATTTTTGCAGAATATCTGAGTATTTCAGTAATTTATAGTGTTTTCAAGTCTAAATCTTTGCACCTTGACACTCTTTTAGCCTGAATTAGATTTAATTATATCAATAATTACATAAATGAATGATGAAATGTATCTAATGAGAATTAAACAGAAAGCACACGTCATTATTGAAGACCTTTTATATAAAATGTCAGCTTTTGCCATCAAAAAGACATTGTAGGCAACCTCAAGTAAAAAAAAATGTGTATTAAATGTCATTTGTGCACAGCAAATTTGCCAGTGTACCTTTTACACCACAGGTGTTGAATTTAACACTTTTCTGGTGTCTATATGAGTCCCACCAGCAAAGTGTCCAGGTTACACTTTTAAAAGTGTTGAATATGTACACCTCTGCAGTGTAAAATATTTTACACTTAGAGTGTACAAATGTACACCACATTAAACATTTTAACACCTGAAGGGCAAATTGTCCAGTGTACATATAACTCCACAGGAGTTAAATTACACTGTCTTCTGGTGTATATACGAGTCCCACCAGGCCAGTGTATAAGTTACACTTTAAAAGGATTGAATATATACACTTAAGTAGAGTAAATAAATTTACACTAAGAGTGTAAATACTGTACACTAGATTAAATACTCCACCACTGCCAGGTCATATTTAGCATAAATTCAATTTTTCTTTAAACTGACAGGAGTAAAAGTTAACATTTTCCCCACATGAAATTTATAAAGAAAATTGTATATTTGAATGTTTTAACACCTTGGAATATTAATAATATAAAATGTAAACAAACTCTTTTCTGTTGCAGCCTTACTAAAGATGAGTTTAACCTTTTAACCTGTGCCTCATTTTTGAGCATTTTCCGGAAAACGACTTACCCAAATAAAAATGTCTGTAGCTCTTGAACCCTGTGGTCTATGCTCACAAATCTGGTTTTGTTTGAAACTAGACAATGGCTAGTTTGGTACCCAAGGGTCAAAATAACTCAAAGTAGTAAAGAAACAGAGTAAAACATGGTAAAATATAGGTGAAAGTGAGTTGCGATTACTTTCAATGAAATTCATTAGAGGAAAAATGGATGTGACTATCAGGATAATGGCATGGAAACACCAGAAAGATAAAGTTGAATGTCTGACTATGTTTAGATTAAAATTTCATGATGATACTCCCAAAAATGTAGCTTCTGTAAGCTTTTATTTAAAAAAAGTCTAGGCGTCCTTTCTAAAAAGCCACTTGGAAACTCCAAATGGACACCTGGTAACCAAATGAGTCAAAATTACATAATGCATATATGCATATCTATTCAAAACTGTTCTGCCTACAAAACCACACAAGAAAAAAGTATTTCAGATCAACATTTGTGGCATTTCCTCAATTGGTGTCCATTTGGAGTCTCCAATTGACATTTTATTAAAAAAAAAAAACGCCTGGACTTTTTGTGAATAAAAATGAAAATAAAAGCCTTTTCTTGAGTAATAGCTTACAGAAACTACACATTTCAACTATTTTCAAAACATATTACTGTATTTTAGTTTATGTAGTCTAGGAAACATTTCAAAATGGTATTTAGACGTATTTGCAAATATCAATGTCTTTATTTCGAAATATTCAGATAACAAAAACAATGCATCAAAAACCATATTTCTAATGCAAAAAACGAAAAAAAACAACATTTATTTTAATTGTAAATAACAGCTTTTCATTCAAACAAACATAAAACAGTAAAGTGCTGCTTATAATGTAAATCAAATTGTAAAACATCTATTTATAGTATTTACAGTGCAGAGGGACACTCAAGACAGTCACTGAGGAGGTTTATTCTCTAATCATCTGGAACTCAAAGCCACTGAAAGACAGGAAAGGGGGAGACAAAAAGTTTGTGAGCAGAACAAATCATAATTGTAAGACTGTGTGTGCGTGTGTGTGTGTGTGTGTGTGTGTGTGTGTGTGTATGTGTGTGTGTGTGTGTGTGTACGTGTGCGAGTGCTGTATGAAAACTTACCAATAGTAGCACTGCCTCCTGCCTTCCAGGCATCCATTTGCTCCAACTGCACTATGGAAAGATTGTAAGCAGAACAAAAAGTATATTTAATAAAATAGAAATCTGAATAAATCTGACAGAGAAAAACAAAAGTAAAAGACGATTTCAGTCGAATATTAGAAACATACAACAATTAGCAGCACATATATTCCTTCATATTACTATTACTCATGATTGTTTGCCAAATATCTGACGCTTGTAATGCTCAGCATGATAAATGGTTTGTACTACGCTTACTTCCCTTCACCTTGTAATTATTTCCTTCCATTAATTTTGTCTGCATCACTGATATAGTATGCATATGTTCGCTATAACAGATCAGCGATCTCTATAGATTCACACGCGTGCGCGCATTGTTTACCTCTGCCATCATCACAAACGATGATCAAATAATCAAAACAGCTAACATTAAACAACAAATGTCAAATACGTGATAAAATATGCAAGCATTCAAGAGAATTGTGTTGAAACTTACCGATCTAAACGTGGACGGCGTATGTAAAGCTTCTGGATCCATGGCTCGATTAGCGACTATTCCAGGCTGTTCGATCCGTGTTTCCGCGTCCATTCATCGCCTTTCATCCTCCAAGACAGTATGAAGACCACAAAAATGTTCTGATGTCGACTTTACTTGATAGAGAGGCTCAGAGGTGAACTTTGGAGACCGATCCATGCGCTGATCGGGAGGCCGCTAGATAAGACTTCGCCATAGTACTTTCGCTACGCGCGCAATGGCGGAAACGCACGAAAAATGCGCAAGGATTATATCCAAAACTGTATGAGCAAACTACGTAAACTGTATATCAGTGTAAAGGTCAGTTGATTGGCTACTTCATCCATCCATCAAAACTTTGCTGGTTAGGCATTGGCCGGTATCCACTTCCGCACAAACTAATAAACAAGACAGTGAAAATGTACATTAAGCATGTGTGAAGAGAAGTAAACTATCTAAAACGAAATTTATGAGTCACATTTTATGAGGCATTCGCAGTAAAGGCAGAAACCATAACGTTACACTACTCTGCAATACTCTCTTTGATCAAATTAAATGACTAAGTTATCATTTCGGTAAAACGTACACAAAAACTCACCTGTTTTGGCGGAAAAGCTGCTGCTGGCATTGCCGCTCCGCTGTCAGTTAATTTTCAAATGTGCATATTAAGGTTTTACAAAAGTATTTAGGACAATTTGTGTAATTAACAAGTAGCCTATGCCTATATATGCAAGTAAAAAAACTGCAGCTTATGCTATTAAATGAGGGAAATGACGTACCTCAACACCAGATGGCTTTAATGTGGCTAATGCTGCAATGATTCACGGATATACTCCCTCAATCTCGGATCTTAAAGTTGCTAAATCGGCTTCATAATTCTACAATATTAAAATTTTGACTCTCGTCTTTTGTTTGCTTTTATGTCAAGTTTCCAGCAAATTAAGGAGCCGCCATTAATGAAAAGGTAATCGTCAAATGCAGACCATATTGATTCAGTGACCTTAAGTTCCCGTATGTGCAATTAACACCGATGAGGAGTATGGAAAGGCAACACCAGAAATGCACACTGTTAAAGTCACGATTTAACCCACATCAGCGTTAAAAACAGTAAATGTACACTTGGATTTTTACACTATAACACTACAAGGGCTTACACCAGAAATTCAACACCTCACAATTTGCTGTGTGTCATTTTAAATACTGGGTTTTAGGTATGAATAGGGTTAATTGCGTTTTTATTGTGATTTATGTGATGATATCAAATGTATTTGTGTTACTTGTTTTTTGTGACTTGTAATGTTGATGTAATTATGTGGGAACGCCAAAGATAAATTTCCATTTGTGGATAATTAGGAAAGTCATGTTAAAAAATAGCTAATAAAAATAGGGAAATGTTATAACTTTAACAAAATACTCAACAACATTGCATATTTTCTAAAAACATTCAAAAAAAAAAAATGTATTAAGCACAGTGAGTGTTAAGGAACCCTAATGTGGTAAAAACCTGACTGGAAGTACTTTGCACAAATTAAACCTTTTTTTAAAAGAACATTTTTGACCCAACTTCAGTTTTTCGACTCTGATTTCACTGAATTATTTATTTGATTGTGTCAAGCTATTGTTCTGGATCCTAACAGTCAAGACGAATGTGTCATTGTGCAATTCTACCCATCAAGAAAGCTGACCCCTATTTCAGGACTTTGAGTTGTGGGCGAAGGCCCTGTAGTCATATATCAAAGGTTTGGTCAAGCCGTCACATGCTATTAAACTGATTTATAGTGGAGTTGCATCATATGCCTCTGATTCTTTTAAATGGGTCATTTTTCATCAGAGCATAGGTATGAGCAATATATCGTTTGAGCATCGATATCACAATGTGTGCATCCACAATAGTCACATCGCAGGATTAGATTATTTATTAAAGAGTAAAAGATAAAGATATTAAATATTATGATGACATGATATAATGATAACTATGTTATTTTGCTTGATTGTTCAATTTTTGTATTTGAATACTGTTAGACTCCACAGAAAACCATAAAGCTCTGTTTATTTTTGCTCTGTTGTATTTATATATGCTTGCAATTTATTACATTTTATGCTGATTTCTGCAAAGTAAATGCATAGTTTCTGCAAGTATAAAAAGACTTGATCACCCCAGTCAATCTAAATTCATAAAATCTTCCTGAATAGAGCTATTTAAATCATTTAACAAAACTATATTCATATTGCAGTATATATTGCAGCAAAAAACAATCACAATGTCAGATTTTTCCCAATATCGTGCAGCCCTAGATCGGTGTTTCCCAACCCTGTTCCTGAAGGCACACCAACAGTACACATTTTCAACCTCTCCCTAATCAAACACACCTGAATCAACTCATCAGAACATTAGAAGAGACTCCAAAACCTGAAGTTAATGGGTCAGCTAAGGGAGACATCCAAAATATGTACTGTTGGTGTGCCTGTAGGAACAGGGTTGGGAAACACTGCCCTAGAACATATGACTGTGTGTTTTTCTATTTATGTCTCCATTTACAGGCATATTGATTTATTCATTTGTATAAAACATTGCCGTTTGTGCTTTTATGAAATGAAATCAGCTCTGCGCTTTGGATTGGCCATTCAGCAGATATTTCCTTTGATGATTCTGATCTTGTCTCAAACAGAATAAGCCCCGGCGGGCCCATTTGGCACAGCAAACATATTGAAATCTCAACGCTGAGTGTCCGTTCAGAGGACAGTAAAGGGACTTTTCTGGAAGCTAACAACCTTCCGGCTTTTAGCTGCCTGCCGCCATCAGCATAATTAGGTTGAGCGGCAGCATTTGACCCTCGCATTCGCATGTCCTTGGCAGAACTGATGGTTACAGATATTGACAAACAGAGAGATTGCTTTAGGGGTGGCGAGGGGTGAGAAAAGAGAGGAAAGGGTGTTCGGAAGAGATGACACTGACAGAGCTTATAGATTCATTGATGTCTCTCCGCTCATGAAACCTATGACCTTTTGGAACTGCGGCTGAATGTGCTCTGTGTGAGCAAAGCATTCGGTGTAAAGAATAACAAGTGCATATGGTCCTATTTTTAGTTTGTCACAGTTAACTCGTTGCTGTAGCAGTATTACCTTTTTCCATGGCACGCTGCTAAATGATTCGTACAGTTATGAATTTGAACACGCCGATGTGGTCTGATGGGTCAATGCTACCTTTTAATTAAATAATGCATTTTTTTGGAGCATAGATATCGTATTCATAAACAGCAGGGTAATGTATGTGAACACTTGTTGTTATGTTGAATTTTGACTTAAAGGGATAGTTCACCCAAAAATTCAAATCATCATTTACTCATCCTTGACTTGTTCCTAACCAGTTTGAGGTTGTTGTTTTTTTGTTCTGTTGAACATTAAAGAAGATATTTCAAAGAATGGTCTAAACCGGTAACCGTTGACTCCCATAGTATTTCTACTATGTATGTCAAATGTTTACTGGATTCCAACATTTTCAAAAACATACTATTTTGTATTCAACAGAAAAAAGAAATTCAGACTGGTTTGGAATCACTTGAGTGTAAGACCCTGTGAACATGGGTACATGAACATGGGTATTTTCAAATCTGTAGTTTTCTATATGTAGTTTCCCACATCTGGGAGAGTTACAGTGTGGAGAAGCCCCAAATAAGCGTACCACCCAGACTGTTGCATGCCCAGAGTGAAGCATAGGGGTGGATCAATGATGGTTTGGGCTGCAATATCATGGCATTCCCTAGACCCAATGCTTGTGCAAGATGGGCACGAAAGACTACCAAGGACTACCGAACTATTCTGGAGGACCGTGTGCAGCCAATGGTTCAAACATTGTATCCTGAAGGCAGTGCCGTCCACATGAAAATCAGGTGACTAAAAATGAAACATTCTGAAAACTCCGGCCACGGTGAAGATTTTCAGAAACTCTGGTAACAGCGTGGTCATGTGGCCTGGCCACTATAACCTAATAGTTTTTGACTCATGGAGTTTCTCCTTTCTGATTGGCCAACTGCACTTTTCGCCCCATTGACTTCCATTCATACGGACTGATGATATGACTTCCATATCATCACGTGATTGCATGAGACCAATAGAAGATCAAAACGTGACTTCTCTGTACAGAAATGTTAAATATGGAGCAATTTTTTCAGTATCGCATCATCTTGTTTTATCCCACCCCTTTTTGCAGCTCTGCATGACATTCCCCTGACAGTTCATCACAGTGCATTTTTGCATTTATATGTGGGACAGGAAAAACTCATTTTGGGTAAACTATCCCTTTAATGATGCAATGTAGTTTAAAGGTCCCATGAAGTGCTCTGAAAATGTGCATTTTTTTATTCGATGTTTGACTTAATCTCAACTGTAAAACGAAGAGAGGGCTGGACATAGAGTAGCTCCTCCTGTTTTAAAAAAGCAGCCAGTAGCATTTTGTTTCATCACAGCTCTGCCAGTGAGAGTGGTTGAGCTCAAGCGCATCAAATGAAAAGCAAATGAGATGTGTCTTAAAGGGGGCGGGGCATGTCAGATACTAGAGAGCATTTGATTGGTCATGATTTAATGAGAAACTGAAGAATAAGGTGACATGAAGAAAAACATTAATCCATTTAGGCAGAAGTGACAAACTACAAGCTTCACATGTTTATATCGATTTTATGTCTTCTAAATGCAAATTTTGTCATTGTTTTGTACCACACTAGCTTGTAGATATCCTTGAAGACTTAACATACCAATACTAACATCTAAAAAATGTTATTTTACTGGACCATTAAGATTGTTCTTCCAGTGCTAATGCTAATTTTATATAGCATGACTGACCTGACCAGTGAAATGTTTATATGTCTACAAATGTCATTTCTTGCTATATTTAAAGTCTGCATTAACCAGAAGCTGCGACCATTTTTTTTTTTTGGTATTGTGACTTAGTTCATAGAGAAACAGAATATTAACTGAGAATACAATGGGCATGGCTTGTTTTTTTCTACTGTATTACATCATTGGATGTAATAAAGTGTGCATTTTATTCAGAAAGATCAGGAAAATGGTTGTGGGAGAGTTATTACAACCTAAAAGACACCTCCTTCTTGCCATTTCTGTTTGTTGCCATAGCGCTGTCAAAACTGACAGTTGGAGGGGCGTGGTTAAGTATGTTAGCCACGCCCAATACCTCAGACAGACGTAATCTGAGAATTTAACTGAAAACAAACAGGAAGTGCATTTTCAGATTTCAATTTTAGATCACAAAGGAAAACATTTTTTTTTCTTAATGACATGCACAGATGAATTGTTCTTACCACAAAACTAGTAATGTGAGCTAACAAAATCAATATGGTTAGTTTTGATTTCATGATTTTTTCAGGAAATGAGTGTAGTAAGTTGTATGGACACTTTTAAGCTTAGCTAATAATTGAGGGATTGTTGTTACAGCTAAGAAATCTATATTTTTTGAATAGCTTGGCCAACACTGTTTGCCTGATCTTTTCATTCAGAATGACTTGGACTGCAGTGCATTTGAAGCATTTACTCAAGTTATAAGCATTCAGTGGAAATCAAACCCATGACCTTGGCATTATACAGCTATTCTCTATTGTTTGGACTATGCTTTACAGCAGTATCTGCTGTGATGTTTTTAAAGATAAAAAAAGACCATGCCAACATACAGCTTTTATCTGATACAGTATATCGTAACCATGTTATATTAACAGCAAAGTTCACTCTCATCCTTTGTTTAAAAGCGAAAGCTGTGGTTTACTGTTAGCAAACACCTACAGTAAATGAGAGGGGTCTTTAGATGAATATGTAAATACTGTATGCTGCACATTTTCCAATCAATAACAAAATTAACATATGGCTAAAATTACAAAGAAAACATCTGATCATAGATATGTGGATGTTTGCATGTTGTTTTTGAAGTCGGGTTAATGTCAGATTTATTTATGTAACTCATGGGTCATAATATGGGTCAAAATATGGACAAACCCAACTTTTGATTTGATGGACTAAAAATAAGAAATGAACAGAAAAAGATTTCTACCTTTTAAAAGGTAGAGCTTTAGTCAAATTTAGGTCGAACTGTATATTTTAAATTCATTCATTCATTTATTTTCCTTCGACTTAGTCCCTTTATTCATCAGGGGTCGCCACAGTGGAATGAACTGCCAACTTATCCAGCATATGTTTTACACAGTGGATGCCCTTCCAGGTGCAACCCAGTACTAGGAAACATCTATACACACTCATTCACACACACACTCATACACTACAGCCAATTTAGTTTATTCAGTTCACCTTTACCGCATGTCTTTGGACTGTGTAGGAAACCGGAGCACCCGGAAGAAACCCACACGAACACAGGGAGAACATGCAAACGCCACACAGAAATGCCAACTGATCCAGCCTGGACTCGACCTTCTTATATATACCTTAATATATATATTAAATTACATTTAATTGTAATTTTTTTATCCCATTAGTTGGTTTTGTCCATATATGACAATCATTTTTGAGGCGATTTATCTAAGAGGTATGTATGGCTCTGAGACTCCGCCTTCTTTGTGCTTGGACCAATGATAGTACAGCAATATTTACTGTTCTGGAGTCCTCAAACAAACTTTGCTTTGTTAATTTCTGTTCAAAAATTTGATTCCAAAATTTGAAATAAGCTAGATTTTTCAGATACATTTAGATTTGTAAACTATGATAATTTCTCAAGGTTATGTAAGTGGTAGTCAGCAGTATTCACCAGCCAAAGTTCCTTTTTCTGCAAGTTTGTTTTGAAAGTAACTCCTATAAGGTGGATTCCAAACGAATGTGGATGTAGTTTGAAATGACATCATACCAGCTCGTTCTTTAATATCTCTTGAAGTATACCAGGGCCTTTACTGTTCATTTTCTAAGACTCTGTTACTTCTTCTTTGGGTCAGCCTTATTTTTTTATGTGATTTCACGACTAAGCCGGGGAGTCGGTACCTTCTAAATGTTTAACTCGCAGTGCCTAGGGCTATTGGCACATTGAAGCAGAAATGTAAAACAGTCTTGGAACAGCAGTGGAGCAGCAGATTTTTGCTGAAATTCAAATTCCCTAATCCCAAAATGGCCTAATTATGGGCTATGGCTTGTGAAAGCAGAGGAAAAGCTCCTATTCTTATCTCCTACTTATTTTGACAAGCCTCCTCAGGTTAGTGTCTCTGCTTGTGGATGCTGTTCTGATAAGTAGATTTTCCTGCGGATTGAATGCGCTGGTGTGATGATGTAACATGTTAAATTGCATATATATGCAAATGAGACACAAGCTGATATGGATGCGTATCTCAGAGCCGAAGAAATGCATATTTTGTCCGTGATCCGCATGCATTTTTGTGCAGCCGTCCAGAAGCTGTAGACATTTCCATCTGCAGTCGTGCTCTTTATGAAGTTCACAAATAATGTATGACAAACCGTAGTGACAAAGCATCCAATTTGCATAAATATCCCTCTCGGAGTTGAGGCAGACTGATTGCCAAGATACATTCAGATAAGTCTTTAATAAGGGTTTCACGTCTGGTTTTGATTAGTATCAGCACTGGGGGAAAGGCACGATAATAATTCATGGAAAGAGAGAGAGAGCGAGAAAAAAAACGAGCCTTTGGTTTGAGAATCATTCGAACATCATTAAGAATTTTCTAATGTGCCTTTCTATTAGTGTGACTTGAGCCATTCGCACTTGTATAATGACCGTAGCATTGAATCACTGTGCCGATCCTCATAAAATGACTACCCTCAAAAGGTTCTCCCTATCTTTTTAAAGGTTTTTGCATTTTAATTGCAGGCCGCATTTGCTGTCAAGGTGAACAGACAACCATCTCTTTCTTTTTCATGGCCAAGCTCTTTTCACCATAGCCTTGTACTGTAACTCATTGCTGAACTACCAGAGTACCATGCATTGATACTAACTAGCTAGTCAAGACTGTTTTCTGAACTGTCGCAGATACATGGTTTGAGCCACGTTAATGATGTCACACAGGTGAATGAGTGATGAGTGTTTATGATCTGAATAATGTCATATTATTACTGCAAATAACAAACATGGTTACTTTTTGTTCTTCATAATTTTACTTTATTATGCTGGTGCCCTTAAGGTTAGGCCATTGAGCAGTGTCGCACCATTGGTGAACATCTGTCAGGCTAGTGTGTTTACCATGTTCCACACATTGACTCCTGTTGGGATTTTGCAGGGAGTTTGCCCGGTTCAGCATGTACTGTAGAATCAGTGTCAGTCGTCAGTGAAAGAGATCGCTCTGATTGGTTGTTAAATGCAAGAACAAAAAATATCTTAAATATTTGCAAAATATTATTTATTCTACATATTTGCACCAGCAAATTCCTCTGTCATGAGCGAGAAGTACTTGGTAAGTAAACGCAACTTTGTTTACAGATTGTATGTGTGCAGCACTAGTTCCGAATTCCATTTTATATATATAAATGGAAAGAAGCATCTTCTAATGCTGACACAGAATCTACTATACATTCTTCTTTCAGTCAGCTGTCATCCGTCTTGTGTGTTCACATGCAGGTTCAGGTCCAGATGGAACCAGATGCAGCCGACACAAGGCGACAACACAGTCTTTTTGTTTTTTGCCACTAGTCTTTTGACGTTGGGTTAATGTGTCCCGTGATACTAGAGCATGTACACACATACACACTTCTCACATTTAAAAAATGAAAATTCTATCATTATTTACTCACCCTTCACTTGTTCCAAACCTGTTCGAGATTCCTTCTTCTGTTGACCACAAAATAAGATATTTTGAAGAATGTTATAAAATGGTAGTCATTGACTTCCATAGTATCTTTTTATTTTCTTCATATTATGCATGTCAGTGGCTACCGGTTTACAACATTCTTCAAAATATCTTCTTTTGTGTTTAGGCATTTTCAATTTTGGGTGAACTGTCTCTTTTAAAGATGCTGATAAAATGTGTGTAAGGTAATGTTTGCTTAGTTTGGTTATGTTCACGATCTGTTTAAGTCAACATGTCATATTAGGAGGATGCTATGCAGTTCAAGCAGATGTAGTTTGCAGATGCTTGTTGAATCAATGGATTTGGGAAACACAGAATTGAAACTATGTTGATAATGACAGATCGTGGCTGTAGATGATTTTGGGGGAAACACGGCAGAGTTAAACAAAGATATGTGCCCCACGTGATTATTTCTTTATGGGGTTTTTTTTTATCACTTCCTTATTGACCTTAGCCTTAAAACTTGAAATGAATGCCACCAAATCCATGCAGTCAAGCACTTTCTGAATCCTTTTATATGTTTTCCACACTCCGTGGCATAAACTACGCACACAGAATTGAATTATTTGCCGCACATAACCGTGAATTATGACCACGTTTGAGATTTACAACGCACAGGGTTGCACTGATTCAATGAATTCCACATGCTCTATAATTGTTGCCTGAATAAAGGCTACATAATTGATGCACTAGGCCATATTTTATGCAGCAACTGTCAACATGTGAAATCAAGTGAAAAAAATAATACTACAGAGTTGCTATATATAACAGACTGTGTGTGTGTGCACGTGTGTGTGTGTGTGCGTGTGTGTGTGTGTGTGGGTGCGTGTGTGCGTGTGTGTGTGTGTGTGTGTGTGTGTGTGTGTTTGCATGAAAGAGAAAGCTGAAGAGTGAAAGAGAGAATGATTTCTGACAAAAAATTGATGTCTTTATTGAATAAGTGTGGTAAGTAAACAATCATAAACGTGGGTTTATTCTACATTTCTTTTTGGTAAGAAATGAACGTATTATATACGGTAGCTTAGTTTTTACTTTCTTGATTGTTTGTTTATATAATTGTTTATTCATTTTTTCATATATGTCAATACATTTAAGTTAAAAATACTTAATTCATTCATTTTCTTTTCGGCTTAGTTCCTTTATTTATCAGGGGTCGCCACAGCGGAATGAACTGCCAACTTATCCAGCATATGTTTTATGCAGATGCCCTTCCAGCTGCAACCCATCACTGGGAAACATCCATACACACATTAATACACATAGACTACGGACAATTTAGCTTACCCAGTTCACCTATAGCGCATGTCTTTGGACTTGTGGGGGAAACCGGAGCACCCGGAGGAAACCCACGACAACACGGGGAGAACATGCAAACTCCACACAGAAGTGCCAACTGACCCAGCCGAGGCTCGAACCAGCAACCTTCTTGCTGCGAGGCGACAACGCTACCCACTGTGCCACCGTGCCGCCCTGAAGTCATTTCATTTAAATGAAAAATATAATAGAGAGTTGCAATCCACCTTTTTTCTACACCACATTATGCTGTGCATGAATTGTTAAACTATAAACAATCAGTGAAGTGTTAAAAAAAACTGTGTTTCAATGAGGTGTCGTTATTCTTCTCATAGTTCATCCAATTTTAAAAGGCAGCTTATTAGAATGAACTAATTACTTTCAGCCGACCATGAATAACCCCAGAAACTCAAAGCAAGTCTTTCTGCAGCATTTTTATGGATATATATTGAATGTTACTGTAGTGTAGAGAATACAAAGAGAAAATAGTCTGGATGAACAAAACACAGTGAACTCGAATAAGCTTTAGCCACAGATATGCTTATGATACTTCACTTTTTTTTGGAAATAGGCTTATTTTACAAGTTACCTAGAGTTTAGAGGTATAATAGAGTTATATTGAGTTTTATAATTATTTAATCCATTCAGCCAATCTCCAGGTCTGGCAGGAGCACTTTTAGCTTAGCTTAGCTTAGCATAAATAATTTAATCGGATTAGACCATTAGCATCTCGCTCAAAAATTTTCACTCAAGAATTTTTTTACATTTTCCTATTTAAAGCTTGACTATTTTGTAGTGACATGTGAACTAAGACAGATAGAAAATGTAATATCATTGCGCCTGCTGCAGCCATGGTAAGGCAGCAAAGTTCCTTGATTATTAAACTAGAATGAAAGTATAGTTTCTAGCTGTATCGACCTGGAAAATAACAACTTTTCTGTTGGACTTAGTACAAGATGTAGCTACAGAAGAGTCAAGTTTTGAATAAGAGGAAAAACTCTTTGTTGCTCTTTGTTTTAAAGAATTTTCAGCAAGATGCTAATAGTCTAATCCAATTAAATGATTTATGCTAAACTAAGCTAAAAGTGTTTCCGCCAGACCCGGAGATTGGCTGAATGGATTTAAAAATGTTAAAGCTCAACTGTTTAACTCTTGGGGAGTTAAAAAAAAATGTGGAAAAGTGTGAAAAAAGAGTGTTTCTTTAGGCTTAACATTATTTTCATGATGGATGAAAATAAACCAAACACAAAGTACATCTCACTCAGTTTTCAACATGTCATCATTAATTGCTTGTAGCACAACCTTATCATTTAAAATTATTTGCCTCAGTTCTTTTGAATGGACGTTTCCCAAACTGGATGTGCAATCCATAATTTTACAGTAAATGCAGCAGAAAAAGTTGATGTTTCTGTTTAACGGAAAGAAGATTTTGTCAGCACATTTCTAAACATTATAGTTTGTTCTGTAGACAATCGAAAACAAAATATTGCTTAAGGGGGCTAATAATATTGACCTCAAAATGTTTTTAACAAAATTAAAAACTGGGCAGCGCGGTGGCAAAGTGGGTAGCGCTGTCGCCTCACAGCAAGAAGGTCACTGGTTTGAGCCTCGGCTGGGTCAGTTGGCATTTCTGTGTGGAGTTTGCATGTTCTCCCCATGTTTGCGTGGGTTTTCTCCGGGTGCTCCGGTTTCCCCCACAAGTCCAAAGACATGTGGTATAGGTGAATTGGGTAAACTAAAAATTGTCCGTAGTGTATGTGTGTGAATCAGAGTGTATGGGTGTTTCCCAGTGATGGGTTGCAGCTGCAAGGGCATCCGCTGCGTAAAACATATGCTGGATAAATTGGCGGTTCATTTCGCTGTGGCGACCCCAGATTAATAAAGGGACTAAGCTGAAAAGAAAATGAATGAATGAATGAAAATTAAAAACTGCTTTTATTCTAGCTGAAATAAAACAAAGAAGACTTTCTCCAGAAAAACAAATAATATTGGAAATACTGTGAAAAATTCCTTGCTCATCATTTGGGAAATATTTCAAGAAAAACAATTCACAGGAGGGCTGATCATTTTGACTTCAACTATATATAATGGACAGTGTGTGAGAGAAAGCTGAGTTGTAAAAGAGAAAATGGTTCTTACCTAATTTTTTTCATTGATTTATTTATTTTGTGTGTGTGTGTGTGCGTGTGTGTGTGTGTGTGTGTGTGTGTGTGCGTGCGTGCGTGTGTGTGTGTGTGTGTGTGTGCAGGGTCACCAGAGAGCGCTCCAGAAGTACAGGCAGATGGCTCACACCCTACACGCTCAAAACACTGTGACAATCCCCAACAGCTCCTCCGAGAGAAGGGTAATTAAATACCGAATTTAATCAGATTCTTCAAATTAAAGTCCAGCTGGGCAGCTCTCCCGAACTCCCCTGCTGTTCCCTGTCCTGTAGCCGTTTTTTTTTTGTTTTTTTTGTCTGTCTTAGGAGAGAACCAGAGTTTCACACAAACACACTGGCTTCGAGCATGGGTGAGAAAAGCTGGAAGTGATAATTAGTGATAAAGTATTCAACTCACAGCTCTGACAGGGTGATGGAGAACCATTGGCCCATAAGAGCTTTCTCAGATCTTGACCTCACAACAAGGACACTGAAATTAATTCATTCTCATGTGAAATTTGACAAGCTGAGATGCAGTAATTGTGCATTTCAAAAAAATTTCACTGTAAAAAGGGATCAGTTACTGTACTTAAATAAGTGAATAAACCCATCGTATCTTGGAACTGTTAAGTTGACTTGATTTTTCATAATTATGCACATTGTTCATTTAATAATTTTAAAGCAGTTTTACTCACTTTTTAAAGTAAAGCCAACTAATCACTTTTTACAGTGTTGGTCTTGGCCTAATATTCAAATTAGAACTCCAGATTCTACATTCTTTTTGCTAAAGAATAAATAAGTATTTATTGCTCAAATTCAAGCTACACCATTTTGTCATTTTTTATGTAATAAAATACAAATACATATTTTTATTTAGTCAAAATGATAAACTAGGCTTACGCCAATTAAAGAAATACATAAACATTCGCTGAAGATTAGAAATATCTGTAATTGTAAAAAAAATCTATCATTTAAAAAAGGTGTAATTGAATATATGCTTGCTGTAGAATAAAGACGTCGTCGTTTAATTCTCAAAAGTAGAATGCCAGTGCTCAAGTGAATTTGGTGTAGTTAAAACTGATAAGCATGAAGAAACACCAATGAAATGCATATAGATTAACCATATCTTCGAGTAATTTAACAGAAATTCTGTATTCTTTAAAAAGGATGTTATTAAAAAGGCATTTTTGTAGTAGAAATCACTGTTAAAATTACTGTTATAGCTAAGGTTTTATATAATAATAATAATAACAATTATTATTATTATTATTATTATTATTATTATTACAACTATCATTAATAATAATAATAATTATTATTATTACATTTATTTAAATAAAAAACAATAGATTAAAACAACAAAGTTAAAATGTAAAAACATCAATAATTTTAATCTATTTATTTATTCATTTATTTATTTATTTAATTATTTATTCTTTAAAAGGGTGTTATTTAAAATACATTTTTGCTGTAGAAATCACTGTTAAAATTAATGTTATAGCTAAGGTTTTATATATAATAATAATAATTATTATTGTTATTATTATTATTATTACAACATTTATTTATTTAAATAAAAAACATTAGGTTGCAACAACAAAAAGTTAAAATGTAAAAACATCACTAATTATTTTTATTTATTTATTTATTTATTTATTTATTCTGTATTCTCTAAAAAGTGTGTTATTAAAAATGAATTTTTGCTGTAGAAATCACTTAAAATTACTGTTAAGGTTTTATAATAATAATAATAATAATAATAACAACAACAACAACAACAACAACAACAACAATAATAATAATAATTATTATTATTATTATTATTATTATTATTATTATTATTATTACAACATTTATTTATTTAAATCAAAAACATTCTATTACAACAACAAAAAGTTAAAATGTAAAAACATCACTAATTATTTTTATTTATTTATTTAATTATTTATTTATTTATTTATTTATTTATTTATTCTGTATTCTCTAAAAAGGGTGTTATTAAAAATTAATTTTTGCTGTAGAAATCACTTAAAATTACTGTTAAGGTTTTATAATAATAATAATAATAACAATAATAATAATAATAATAATAATAACAACAACAACTACAACAACAACAACAATAATAATAATTATTATTATTATTATTACAACATTTATTTATTTAAATCAAAAACATTCTATTAAAACAACAAAAAGTTAAAATGTAAAAACATCAGTAATTCCTTTTATTTATTTATTTATTTATTTATTTATTCTGTATTCTCTAAAAAGGGTGTTATTAAAAATGAATTTTTGCTGTAGAAATCACTTAAAATTACTGTTAAGGTTTTATAATAATAACAACAACAACAATAATAATAATAATAATAATAATTATTATTATTATTATTATTATTATTATTACAACATTTATTTATTTAAATCAAAAACATTCTATTACAACAACAAAAGGTTAAAATGTAAAAACATCAGTAATTCCTTTTATTTATTTATTATTCATTTATTTACTTGCTGTACATTTTGGTACAATACAAAAGAACATTTTATTCTAATCAAAAGTGATGACCATTAGTTTGCACCAATGTATGAAAAAAAAATCAATGACCAGCTCAAATAAAAAAATCTCTTTTTATATGTTTTCTGACTGCACTGTGATTTGCAAAAGAGGACACGCGGCGTCGCCTAATAAGTGGCTGTTCTGAAAGCAGAGTCGTCAGCACCATGGATAATGCATGACGGCTTGGCAAACCTTCAGCACCTCGGACAGCGGCGGCACCGCGTCAAGCAGCAATGCCTCTTCTGACAGCACAACTCAATATAGCTGTACAATGTTTTAACTCAACTCTTGGCAAGTGGGAAATGTGAGGCCTGCTGAAATCTGAGAAGCACAGAATATGCCGTGTAAACCTTCTGTCTACATTGCAGGGTAATTTTTGGCTCCCCTGTCTGCTGGTGAAGAGTGCAGAGCTGAATGACAATGCAATGTCTGTTGAGTTCTGCTTAAGGTGGACAGATGTTACGTAAATGAGTGCATGCTAACAGATTTAACAGAAAACCATCAGTCTTGTGTTTAAATTAAGATGTTTCATTTGTTAAAGTTGTAGGTTACGGTTCTAAAGGCGTTTAAATTTCAATGGGTTTCTATGGGATCTTTGTTTTTTTACGGTGGATTAGTAAGAACCAAAGGCAAACTTAGAACTAATATAGATTTTTGTTTAAGATTATGGTGCAAAATTATTACATACTTTAAAATTAGTAAACATAAACAAATAATACATATTTAATATAAAATAAAAATGAATTACTTTTGAGTTTATTTTTCTTTTCACATAATAGATGTACAAAACAAATAAATAAATGCTAATCCAAGCAGCCTATACCAGTATAAATCTATTTTTGTATTGGTTGAATATCTGTTTTGTATGATTTTCAATAAATAATTAGATTTAATAAAGATCCACAGTAGTAAATCTACATCGATTTAAAACATGTCATGTCAAAGATGGAAACATATAAATATTATAAAATGTATAATAATAATAATAATAATAATAATAATAATAATAATAATAACAACAACAATAATAATAATAATAATAATGTAATAATAATAATAATAATAGAGGTAATAATAACAACAATAAGGGTAATAATAATAATAACAACAATAATAATAATAATAATAATATAATAATAATAATAATAATAATAATAATAATAATAATAATAATAGAGGTAATAATAACAATAAGGGTA
>CAIGQV010019356.1:8125305-8146909 GCA_903798115.1 Danio jaintianensis
AACAATAAGGGTAATAAAAATAAGGGTAATAATAATAATAATAATAAAGGTAATAATAACAATAAGGGTAATAATAATAATAATAGTAATATTAATAATAATAATAATAAGGTAATAAAAACAATAAGGGTAACAATAATAGTGGGTAGCGCTGTCGCCTCACAGCAAGACGGTCGATGGTTTGAGCCTCGGCTGGGTCAGTTGGCATTTCTGTGTGTTCTCCCCGTGTTGGCGTGGGTTTCCTCCAGGTGCTCCGGTTTTCCCCACAGTCCAAAGACATGCAGTACAGGTGAATAGGATAAACTAAATTGTCTGTAGTGTATGTGTGTGAATGGGAGTGTATGGGTGTTTCCCAGTGATGGGTTGCAGCTGGAAGGGCATCCGCTGCGTAAAACATATGCTGGATAAGTTGGCGGTTCATTCCGCTGTGGTGACCCCAGATTATTAAAGGAACTAAGCCGAAAATAAAATGAATTAATTAATTAATAATAAAGGTAATAATAATATTATTAATAATAAGGCATTATTATTATAGTGGGTAGCACTGTCGCCTCACAGCAAGAAGGTCCCCGGTTCGAGCCTCGGCTGGGTTGGTTGGAATTTCTGTGCGGAGTTTGCATGTTCTCCCCGTGTTGGCGTGGGTTTCCTCCGGGTGCTCCGGTTTTCCCCACAGTCCAAAGACATGCGCTACAGGTGAATTGGGTAAGCTAAATTGTCCATAGTGTATGTGTGTGAATGAGAGTGTATGGGTGTTTCCCAGTGATGGGTTGCAGCTGGAAGGGCATCCGCTGTGTAAAACATATGCTGGATAAGTTGGCGGTTCATTCCGCTGTGGCGACCCCTGATAATTAAAAGGATTAAGCCGAAAAGAAAATGAATGAATGAATGAAAGATTACCATGTTTATTGACAAATTCTATATATATATATTAGCCCTCCTGTGTGTTTTTTTTTTTTTTTCTTCCTTTTTTACAAATATTTACCAAATGATGTTTAACACAGCAAGAAATTTTCCACAGTATTTCTGATAACATTTTTTCTTCTGGAGAAAGTCATATTTGTTTTATTTTGGCTAGAATAAAAGCAGTTTAATTTTTTTTTTAAACCATTTCAAGGTCAATATTATTAGCCCCCTTAAGAAATATATTTAAATCAATATTAATTATATATATATATATATACAATAATAATACTTACATTTTCAGAACAGAAAAGATTCATTAAATAACACAAATGAAAATGAAAATAACACATTCCGAGGTCCCTAGAGACTATGCAGCGCCCGCCATTGATGCGATCCAAGACCTGTGAAGAGATGATCCCAAGGTATCCATAATCCTGGACCAGGTTGTATCCCGAGCTGATGCTGTGGTCGTCATGGAGAAATGGAGTGCATGAGATTCCTGAATGACCACTGTGATAAACGAGTCCCCACATTGATCCTGCGGGCCAACCTGACCGCCTGCCGGTGCCCTACTCACACCTGCAGCTTCTCCACGATAGACGTCCAGCTTCTTCAGCCTCCAGCGCCTAGACTGCAGCTCTGAACAGGAAGTTTGGCCAGATGAAAAATGGTTGTGCCTAACAGAGCCTAGTTTCTCTCGAGGTTTTTTTTCCCTTCACTTCGTCAATTGGTGAAGTTTTTTTTCCTCGCCACTGGCTTGCTCGGATCGGGACTTGTGGAACTGTGCTTCGGTGGATTTGCTCTGCGGTGTTTGAACTTTCAGCAGTGAAATTTAGACCAGACTGAACTAAACTAAACTGAACTTCAACTCTGAAATCTGGACTCTACTAGAACTATGTTAAGCTGCTTTGACACAATCTACATTATGAAAAGCGCTATATAAATAAACTTGACTTGACTTGACGACATTCCTGAAAAAATTACATGCTCTACGTCATCGACCCTCCTAAATATGCATGCTTTGAACGCCGCCTGGACCAATCAGATCACAGGAGCGTAACTAAGTGTTTTAGAAAGACACACTACGAGCTCGCTCTTGTGCTTCAGTTGTCCAGTAGCCAATCCTCGGCTGTGTTCAGCGGGCGCTCTCAGCCTTCGGCGCTAGGATCCAGAGGGCAGGGCTTTGATTTCTCAACTAATTCCTCTGGCAAAACACGAAAGGCTCATATGCACAACTTCCTGGATAGAGAAGCGGATTCAAGCGACTGACTTTGTAGATGCGCGCGCCCGAGATAGAGAGAGAGAGAGAGCGAGAGAGAGAGCCGCTATACAGAACAGACGAGGACGAGCATCTGAAAGTGCGTCCGGCTGGGATTATTAACTACTTGATAATGTAAAGAGAATGTGAAAAAAGGACGCCACAGACAAGAGAAGTGTGCGCGGATTGTGGGCTGTCCGAAATGTCCCACGAAACAGGCGCAAGATTCGTCGCCGGTCATTAAAAATCGCCTCGACCACTTGTCATTATTTTGGTTCGTCAAGTTTGTGGTGCATTTTTCTTCACTGACGCTCAATTTTGATCCGCCATTCCGGCTCTAATTGCGCATTTGGACATGTGGAGACTGCAAGGACCGTGTCGTTTAGGGATGTTGTGTTTGACTTTATCAGCCCTTCTCATCCAACCCATCAGCTGTCATCCCGGTAAGAGAGGCCATTGTGCTTAATATTTTATCATCGGAATCATTTCTTTTTTTCCCCTCTGAAAAGTTGTGTTCGGCGTGCAGGTGCATCCGTGTCGATCAGCGTCAGAGATCATGAGGCATTAAGAGTGATGGTGTGTGTTTAGAGCACGTACAGTAGGGTGCAAAGCGGAAGGATCGTTACTGTAGACGATGTATTTCAGCATATAAAAAGGTGGATATGATGTAGGATCGATTGTCAGTTTTGAAGTGTTCAGTGACAAGATTTAGCAAAGAGATCGGATGGTCTCACGGACTTGATTGTTCCCAAGGTGATGTCATGCAGGCTGCGTGAAGGGTATCCAGAAACTCATAGATTTGACTTGTATTAATGGATTATTTTATTTGATCCCCCCCCACACACATTTTTTGTGTAATTACTTTTAAAAAAATTAATAAAACATGTTTTAAAATTAGATATCTAATAATATATATTGTTTTAACAATGTATTAAATATTTTCTTTGTTTTTTATTTTACAACCTGTTTGTATTTTGTGCTATTATTTTTATTATTATTATTGTGATTTTATTTATTTATTTTTTAAGCAATTTAAAAGAAAAAAATGAATAGCACAATTTTAATAACAAATCTGTTCTTTTAAATGAAATACTTATTCATATATTCTATTTTTAAATATTTAATTAATATTAAATATATAGTTTATTTTACAATTTATTTATTTTTGTTTTATAGTTTAGATTTTTATTTTTATTTTAGATTACATTTTTTATTTTACAACCTATTTGTATTTTGTACTATTATTTTGATTATTATTTTATTTAGTTCTTACGTTTATGTAAATTTTAATTTAAAAATATGTTCTTTTAAGCAAAATATTTATTAATATATTTTATTTTAAAACATTTATTAAATATGAAATATTTCGTTTATTTTACAAATTATTTATATGTTGTAGTATTATTTTTAGATTTTATTTATTTTATAGTTATTATGTTTATTTCTTGCTTCTTTATATCACACTGTAAAATGTGCTTTCAGAAATCCACCCTTTACAGTATTATCCCGAATATGAAATAAATTTAATTGGAACAAAATGATTGAAGTTTTATAGATGTTCATCCATTATGAGCAAATACACTGTGAAATGTTTTCATCATTACACAGCATCTTTTTTCCTCCATCTATTTATCACAGTAATTTCTTTCATTTTTAAAATCAACCACTTAAGTCAATTTCATTGCTGCTTTAAATTAATATTTCCATTTTAGCTGGCCAATATTTGTAACAGTGATGAAAAAAAACTGCTTAAACCAGTTTAAGTTGGTACGATTGGTCTTAGGTGGTTTAAGCTAGTCTCCCAACCTGGATTTCAACTGCCAGCCTGACCATCTGTCAAATAGCAGTCTGAACAGATGGGAAGACCAGCTATAACCAACAAACCATTTTAGGCCTGTTTAAGCCTGTAAATGGTCACTTTGTTCAAACACAGCCGACATATTTAGGGTGTGTTCACACTTGGCAGGTTTGAATAGATTAAAATGAGCTCTGGTGTGATTGCTCTATTAGTGCACTTCATTTGAATAAGTCTAAATGCTGCCATCCCAGCTTTGGTGCTCCAAACACGCAAACCCTAGTGTGATTTGACTTGTTGTGAGCAAATAAACTATATATTATGACAGCGTGTTTGTTTCCAGCCATTGAACTTGCCTCAGTAATTTCTGTCATTTAAATTTGGAACCATTTAATTAAATATAAAGAGTTTAATTAAATATAATAATGTTGTGTATTAAGTAAAAATAGTAATAATAATAAATATGTTGATGGTTATAGATGGTTTAATGTCTTCCAAACTGGTATTTAAATTAGAAATCCCAGACCAAACTGACCAGATGGAAGACTAGCTAAGACCAATAAACCATCCTAGGCCAGTTTAAACCTGTAAATGCTTGCTTTTGTTAAACAAATTAAAGGTGTGTTCACATTTGTCAGGTTTGGTAAATCTAAAATGAACTCACAGGTGTTTTTAGTTCTCTTAGTTCTTTTGATCTGGACCAAAAATTTAACATTTAGTTCTGGTTTACTTAACATTAACAATGTCATTAAAGGGATAGTTCACCCAAAAGTAAACATTTACTCTCTATTTACTTTCCAAACCTTTGTTTCTTTTTTTGTTTGAACACAAAAGAAGATATTTTGAAGAATGTTATTACATGCTTTAAAATAAGCAGCATATTTGTTTACTGTTTATATATTATCTACTGTATGATCCAACATCATTCCAGAAGTGGAGCTGGTTATTATATTTTGATGAAAGCTTATGAAAAAAAACTGTAACCATTGACTTCCATAGTAGGAAAAACAAATACTATGCAAGTCAATGGTTACAGGTTTGCAACATTCTTCAAAATATCTTCATTTGTGTTCAACAGAAGAAAGAAACTCAAAGCATCTTGTGGCAAGTGAAAGACATTAATGATGACAGAATTTTTATTTTTGGGTGAACTATGCCTTTAAATCTAAATTTAAAGAAACTAAACAAACGAAGATCTGCTTCAAGGGGATGCATTTCTGATGCCTGTAATAAACGCTGCTATTTTGACAAGAAAAATCTGGCATTTTTGAGCATTCTGTAGTAGTGTTGCATTCATATTTCAGTTTGTATAGAAGTGTAACAAGACCTGTCTTTTCAGGGGTCTTGGTCTCTTAGAAATAAAGATGAATAGAAATAAAAGATTAATTGTTTGTTTGTTTTTAAGACTTTGTTTTATTCGAAGCAAACCTAACCTTAGTGCGGTTCATTAGAGTATTACACTAAACTCACATTGCACTTAACATTCCAGAGCACATTTATGTCATAACAATGCATCTTTTTGTTTTGAATAAAATGGGGGTAAAAGCAAGCACTGTCTAATAGATTTATTGCTTATTCAGTTCAGTGATTTTTATTGAATTGAACTGCATGTATCAGAGAATTACATACAGAGGCAGATGATATTAATGGAGGAATTGGCAGATTTATTTGCTAATGTTCACCAAAAAGGTGGGACCCGGACTAGGGTTGTCATGATACTGGAATTCAGTACCAATCAATACTGAAGTTTTAAAAACGTCCATTTCCCGTTGACATTTGAGCGCTACTGAGCATGTTCTTAAACAGCGCTGATTTGCCATTGTGTTCACATGCTCAACAGAAATGACTGTGATTGGCCATGAAGGTCATCAGCTCACCGAACTCACCGCTGTTTACTGAGTGTAACCACAGATACGGGGACACTGGAGTGTTTCAAAGTCACTTCGATCAGCTGGTTTGTTTATAAAATCGGACCCCTTATAAACCTAAGAAGTAGTAATAGGAGACGTCTATTTTTGTAATGGTGACAGTACACAAAAAAAGCTGCTTGTTCAAACTACTTCTGTAAAATGAGCTTAAACAACAAAATTATTGCGATTTTTTTTTTTTTTTTTTTTTTTTTTTTTTTTTGGATAACTTAATTGTTTTATGTTCAATCCACTTACATTTGTTCAGTTAACTTAATCGATTTGTGTTGGGACAACAGGAATTAATTGTGCATTTTTTTACAGTGTAGTTCCACAATAGTAGTAGCTGTTCTGTACTCTGATTTGGTTGGTGGTCACATTTCATGCAAACATGCTCAGGCCCACTTGAAGAGTATTATGAAAGATGATAATGTACTGTATTCTTCCTCGTTCTGAGTTTTGGACTAAGGCAAATGTTGATGAAACATGAAGCCAAATAGAGATATAATTACATCAATATATGATCTGTATAAAGCAGGTAGCGTTCAGACTATTGTAAAACAACAACAAATAACGCATGTCTGCCTGCTTAATAATCAAAAAAACCATTTAGATTGCAATCATTAGCTACAGTATCACAACCAATGGTTTAAAGTGGATTTTGAGCAAAAACAGTAATCTTATAAACTGTGATGTCAAGCTTGATGTTGATTGTAGCATTAATGTATCAAAGGTGATTGCATTCGGTGTTAAAGCACCATTAATTGGTAATTCCTTTGACTATTGTGCCACATGGACATGGGTGTTTTCATTTTTTTCTATGTGGTTTGGTTGTTTTTCCACAGGAAAATGCAGTATCAGATGACTGAAACAAAACTTTCTGAAAACTAGGGTGAAGATGTAATGTAATGTGCATTTTATATAGTGCATTTATTGTGTATGGCCATGCACCCAAAGCGCTTTACAATCGTGTGTGTAGATCTTGCGAAACTCCGGGTACAGTGTGGTTATGTGGACACTACAACTGGAGTTTTTGCTTCATGACATCAATGTGCACGCTGTTTTCTCCTTTCTGATTGGCCAACACAGCTGGGTTTATTCAAAAAATGTGTTTTTTAACGTTTTTGTCTTGTTTCTAGTCCAAATTATCTAAGAATTCTTAAATCAAGCAGCATTTTCTAGACAAGCAAAAAATATTGTCTTGTTTTCCGAAGTAATATCACAAAACTAAGTGAGTTTTTCCTTAAAACAAGCTAAATAATCTGCCAATGGGGTAAGCAAAATAATCTTGTTCTTCATTTTGACATAAGATGCCAGTCTATCTCTCTAGTGTAAATCTGCTTCAACTGCTGCTGCTGCTGTAATAGTTTTTTCTTATAGTTTTTCAAATATAACATTTGGACCACATTATTATGTACTTTTATTGGCTTTAGGGGTTTAACGATACACGTTTGTTACACATTACAAATCAAGCAATTTGATTATTTGTAAAATAAATGTTATAAATATATATGCCATGTCCAGTTAAAAGAGTTTCAACATTTACACTCAGCACAGCTCATCAATGTCAGTTCCAAAGCAGTGGACCAATCAGAAGAACTCAGAGGTGGGGCAAGCGTTGTGAGCTTCTGTTTACAGCAGCAAGTTTGCATGATTTTACGGCAAGATAGTGGAGGAGGGGCTTAAAAAACATTATTGAGCGTTGTTTTTAGATGCAAATGCTTTTAGATGCAAAGACGCGTTCTGTGTGAATGGCCTTTACATTATTCCTTCACAAGGCCATTCAAGCCAGAGTGTAATTCCTGATCTGTGTTGTTCACAGAAAACGTTTTTTAGATTTTCTTTGCATTTGTTTATAATAAAAAATCAATTATTATATTATATATATAATTTTTTTTAGTAGATGGGTCAAGTATCTCTAACATTGTTCAATATAAGTGACAAAGTTAAAAATAAATAAAGTTTTAATAAATAAAAACATGTAAAAATCAAGGAAATTTCTTTTGTTTTGCTGTTTTGAACCGTGACACCAGTCGTATAAAACCGAACCATGAATTTTGTGATCCATTACACCTATAATTGCCATCCCTTATTATTTCTAGCAATGAGATGTGAGAATATGATTTAAATTATTGTGCATTATCATCACATTACCATTGTACAACATAATTATGAATCATGCTAGAGATTACAGCCAAAGGGGAAGTTATTATGGCATAACGATTTTTTTTTTCAGCTTCACATATGCCAAATTTCCCTTTTAAACTGTGGCTCACGGACACTCTTGGCGTCACATGAGCTTAATGAGGATAGTGGAAAAAAATCCTGGCTGGAAAAATGGAACATGAAAACAAATTGAACAAACCACCAGACCTTTTCGCCATTGCCAAGACGCCACCGAAATGAATAGAAATATAGGCTTGGAAATGTGTCGAGCCTTTATTACTCAAAGATAATAGCGTGTGTGGGTGAGCAGAAGAACAGAACATGGCGGACATTGCAACTCAGCATTTCCTTTTCCTGTCCCAGCCCTCATTAGCTTTTGTTTGAGAACAGACACTCGCTTTTGTACATCGCCAC
Organism: Danio jaintianensis; assembly: GCA_903798115.1. Classification (NCBI taxonomy): domain Eukaryota; kingdom Metazoa; phylum Chordata; class Actinopteri; order Cypriniformes; family Danionidae; genus Danio; species Danio jaintianensis. The sequence continues at coordinate 8,133,749 of CAIGQV010019356.1, forward strand.
ATATCCTGTGCTTTTATTTCTATTAGCTGGATCATATTTCTGTGGCTGACAATGAGCCGAGATGGTCTTTTTTTGTAGGCCGGTGGTTTGTAAATTGTAAGTTTAGATAACATCTAATGGTAACAGCGTGTTACATCAGGTTGCGTAATGGTTTATGGGGAGATGTTACGTTTGACATCAAAATCCGAACAGATGTTTTATTCTTATTGAAGACAGGCTGGCCACTGGGCATCAGTGTTCAGTGTTAAAAAATTTTTTGGCCCAAGACTGTTCCCCATTGTCTTCCCCCGCGCTTCTCAGAAATGAAAGGGCACTTCATTATTTGTTTCAGGAAGGGCTGGGACTTCCGATTATATGATTCTTTTTGTTTCCAAATTCTATTTGAATTATTTATTGTTTGTGTGGCTCTTGTGTCGTGTGGAGACCAAATACGCTACTGGTCACAAGCTTGGAATTAATAGGATTTTATTTAGAAATGTTTTTGGAAATTACTGTGAGGACAATTTAAAATGAATATTTTTTAGTTTAATGTTTTAAAATGTAATTTATTTCTGTGATGTCAAAGCTGATTTTTTAGCAATTATTCAGATATTATTCTAATATGATGATTTATACTTCGTTATAATTATTATTTATTCTCATTATCAACCAAAGCTGAAACTAAATATTATAGACAACGAATAGCCATAATTTACATAATTTTTTTCTCCTTGTACTAGTTAAAAATGGTGTCAATGTAAACACCCCATAATTCATTCATTCATTTTCTTTTAGGCTTAATCCCTTTATTAATCTGGGGTCACCACAGCAGAATGAACCGCCAACGTATCCAGCATATGTTTTACACAGCGGATGCCCTTCCAACTGCAACCTATCACTGGGAAACATCCATACACACTCAGTCACACACGTACACTATGGACAATTTAGCTTACCCAATTCACCTATACCACATGTCTTTGGACTGTGGGGGAAACCGGAGCACCCGGAGGAAACCCACGCGAACACAGGGAGAACATGCAAACTCCACACAGAAATGCCAACTGACCCAGCCGAGGCTCGAACCGGTGACCGTCTTGCTGTGAGGCGATTTTGCTACCCACTGCGCCACCGTGACGCCCTAACACCCCATAATACTTTTTTTTTAACAAAAGCATGTAATTGCTCATAAATGACCAATGATACATTGTATAAATGAGAAAAGATTTCTATTTCAAATAAATGCTGTTCTTTTGAATTTTCTGTTGGTCGTCAGAGAATCCTAAAAAGTAATTATGGTGTGCACAAGAATATTAAGCAGTTTAAACCACTATTAATATACATTTATGATAATTAAGCTCTTAATCAAAATCATCTCTGAAGGAACATGTTACACTGACGACAAAAGTAATTATGCTGAATATTCGACCTTGATCTCACTGAAACAAATTGCATTTTAAAACATTCTAAAATTAGAATCAGTTATTTCAAATTGTAATAATATTTAAGAATATTACTGTTTTACTATATTGTTCATCAAATAGCTGCATCTTTGGTGCACAGAAACTATTTGTATATAAAATTATTAGACTTTTTCCACTATGGACTGGTAGTGTACTACTACAAATTGAAATTTAATAATAACCTTTTAATAATTTTTAATTCTTTGTTGTTTTTATTTTCTTGTTTCTTTTATTCTTGTTTATGTAAAGCACTTTGAATTACCATTGTGCATGAAATGTGCTATATAAATAAACTTGCCTTGCCTTACTACAGTACTACTACTACTACTACTACTACTACTACTACTACTACATAATAATAATAATAATAATAATAATAATAACAACAACAACAACAACAATAATGCATTTTATTAATTTACATTTCTTAAACCCAAAGCACTACAGTAAAACTAAACACAAATACAACATCACTTAAAAATATGCTTAAATAAATGTACCTTAATCAAATGTTTGAAGTAATCCAAAGTTGGTATGTTTCTATTGTTAACAGGAAGTGCATTCCCTAAATAAGAGGCTTTGAATGAAAAAGCTCTTTAGTTTTATGTTTATGTAGTGGCTAATGGAATAGCAGAGAAAATACACTTTAAAGAAAGCAAGGATACTCCTATGTAGTGCTTTATATGTTAAAATAAGAATTTTAAAAATCAATCCTGACAGTGGATCTGTGAAAGCACAGGTGTAATGTGTGTGTTTGTACGATAATGGCTTGATGAAAACGTTAAAATGCTGAAAGGTTAGAAGGTTAGAAGCATCATCCTCATCTTGACAGACGTGTTTGTTAGTGTTGACATTACCTCAGTCAATCACATGCTCCCAGTTCACATCCAGCTATGTTTTGTATTAAATCTAGTGCACACCATCAAGCTACACTTGATACGCGTTATTTGTAGTAGAGTTTACATAAAACCGTTAATCCATTTAGTGACAAACTACAAGCTTTAGATGTTTATATCAGTTTTATATCTTCTATTCATGAATTTTGTAACTGTTTTGGTACGCACTAGCTTATAGATATCCTAAAAACGAACAATACTGATACTAACATCTAAACATCTTTCTTTTTATTTCATGGGACCTTTAAAGAGTGCTTATTTTAAAATTTAGACAAACACATACCTGCTTTGAAGAGGCAGAAAAGTCCTTGAGCACTGGAGAGTTTGATGCTATGTCAATCACGAATCAGCTGATAGACGCGGATTTCAAACACTCCAGTGTCCGTATATATAAGCACTCTTGTTAAACCGGTGATCATTAGAGCCAATCCCAACCAGTTCTGGTGAGCATGTGAACACAATGGCCAATCAGCAGTGTTCAAGAGTCCACTCATCAGCGCTCCAAATGTAAGTGGAAAATGCTGCTATCGTCACATTTTTATACATTTCAGTACAGACAGTAGAAGCTGGAGTTTTTGACAACACTACCAGCACCGCGACACATCATGAAAGCCTAACTAGTAAACGGTATTAAAGGTTGACCAGATAATTCAGAAGCAGCTCTCTTCTCATAGGATACGAAAACTCAGTCTCATTAATAATAATTAGTTACAGATCATTATAGTAATCGCAGTCTACATCACCATAAGTGATGCCGCATTATATTAATTTTAAACACGGAAGATGAAAGTAGGGTGGAAAAGCTCAAAATTAGACAGTTATTTCCTACAATGGGCTATATGCACGGCAAGTATTTTGCAGCCACCGATAAACTTCTGGCGAAAGATTCATGTGACTATTTTAAATTCAATAAGGTTCCTTTTACATCATCGACAATGTAATTTAATTAAAATATAGTCAGTAAAATAGACTTCAGAATTCATTTAGTTGTTCAAACGTAAAACGAGATGAAAGGCTGTTTAAACCCCAGCTCTGATACTCCATTGAAAATACTGTGGTAAAATAAATTTTCATATTTTAAAGACATAGCGTGGAACAATGTAATTTATTGCAGTGCTTGTTGTCTGGTGATAGACCTACTTCATATCGTATCTCAATCAGACAGTGAATATCATTGATTTTAAACAAACCAGATGTTAAACGTGGTGAGTTTATAATGACATGATTTATAAAGCGCCTGAGCAGACTTATTTAAAATTAAAAGTCCTCATTAGGGCTGCACAATATATCGTTTCAGCATCGATATCGCAATGTGTGAATCTGCAATAGTCACATCACAGGATCAGCAATGTCAAGTTGGAATTATAGTTGATCAGCATCACAGTTCAGAATATGTGATTTGTGGGGTCATTTCAAAACTTAAAACAGAGTGAAAGATTTTCATTTGTTATGTGCTTTTAAGACCTGTGACTGTGTAAGATTTAAACAAACTTAAACCAAGGGGTTATAAAGGTATATAAACCAAAATGAATTGTATTTAATTATTTAAACAATGAAGACTATACACTATACAGTGTTATTTTATATATTATTATTGAATTTCTGTACATCAATACAGTTAGATTCCACAGAAAACCATCAAATTCATTTGTATCTGTTCAGTTGTAGTGTATTTTATGCAGATACACCTTTACCAAATAACACCAATCAATGTAAAATTATGAATTCATTCAAAATAGAGTTATAAGTCATCTTGTGAAATTATATTCATATCGCGATATATATCGCAGACAAACTAAATATCGCAATGTCAGTTTTTGTCCAATATCGTGCAGCCCTAGTCCTCATGCATATACCCCATTAAAGCCAACAGATACTAAGGTTGTCTTAATTGATGTTCACACATTCTGTTCAAATCTCAGAAAAATGTAGTCCAGGGTTTCACGACCCTTTTTAAAGCCACATCAGATGTGTAGCTGTAAGTTTGCATGCGTCTGCACAAGAAGGTCAAAGATCTCCAAACCCTGTGGGGAGTGTCTATCTTCTCCGGCCGATACCACAGGAAACTTCTGCTTGACACCAGTATCCATCAAGGGCCTCTTGTCAAAAGACACTGGATTTTTAATGCTCCACCTTGCCCTTCAGTCTTTGTTGCGGCGCTCTCGCTCTCCCCTAATGAGGAGTCATTTCCCGTGTGATTGAAAGGCAGTCGGTGCAATAAAATCAGAAAAAGAAGCTCTCTACTCCTCTGCCATTCTTATGCACCCATCGCCAAAATCCTGACCTGCATACAAAGAGCCTGTAAAGCATTTAATTGAAAGCAGAGAGTAAAAAAAAAAAAATCAATACGCAGGAAGCATTAAAAATAATGGGACACAGTGATCCAGAACCATATTTCATATCCAGAGATGGGTGTGACTTTTACATATGTCACTGGCTCACTTTAGCGTCTTTTTTTAAACAGCATTGGAGTTTTGACTGCGCTTTAATGGAGTGTGTTAAGGTTTTAGTTCTCAGAAAGATCTCTCCTGTTGGAACCCGCCTTTTAGAGTCAGATACGGTTAATAAAACAATGGCGTTTTACCTTACAGTTTGTAATTACATTTTGTGGTTGGAATTCAAGTATAAAGCAGTGCTGGTTTTACAGGAGGATATGGATAGGGATATAGATATGAATCTGCATGTTGTTGTGTCTTATTCGCGGATTCTGAGATGAGTGTGTGCTTGGATCTGCTTCGTCAGCAGGATGTTGTCAGCAGGGGAGAGATTCAGAAGGGACTTCTCTCCTCCTCCCATCTTAGTTCTTATTTTACTTGTTTTGTATGCTCATGTCATGTTTTATATGTGTATCTATGTAAACGTGATCTTCACATCTTGCTTTAAAATTTTAAGTATTTACATTATGTTTAGCTTGTTAATTGGGATATATTTTTTAACATTAACATTACAATGTCGTGATGGGTTTTAAATCATAGTATTTTGTCTAAGTACATCAAAAATAGACAGCAGCTGAAATCAGGTGGTTTATATGCTACATGTGAATAATATCTATTTTACAAGCAGTGTTGGGTGTAATTAGTTACAAAGTAAATAGTTACTGTAATTAAATTACTTTTCTTCTGAAAAAGTAAAGGATTACTTTATATCTTAAGGTAATTTATTTACAGTTACTTATACGTGCTTAAATTCTGTACTTAAATTCAACAGTTATTTCTAAATCAATTTAGAGAGGCAGAGTAGGATATGTTTTGCAGAATAATAATTTAACTAAAGAACATTTATCATTTATCAAGACAACTGCATATGATTAAGAAAGAAATTAATTTTGAAATTATTTCAAAACAATATAAGGTACAATTCAGAGAAGCAGAATAATTGTTACAAAAAAATAAAATAATAATAATTATACATTATAGTTATATATTATCATTCAAATAATTTGCATATTAACTAATTTTCTTTCAGTTAAAGAAGGCTTTTTTTTATTTGTCGGAAAACTGCACATGTTTAAAATCAATGCAGTGTAAATTTATGCCATATGATATGTGTCAATAATTTAAAACATTTTGTGTTTTGATACAAATATTGTTTAAATTGTAAGTGTTCATTATTTAAACAAAAGTAAAAGATCCTGTTTGACTCAAAGAATTTGAAGTTTACGCTATTTGAATTGTTTATGCACGTAAATGTGAATTTTTTTATACTGAGTCAAGTAATTAAATTACTTATTGAGTTACTAATTTGCTTTCAGACAAAATAATTAGCATTATTTAAATACAATTGTAATGTGTCATTAGTAATGAATTACTTTTTTTTTTAAGTATCTTACCCAACACTATTTACAAGTACTGATATACTCTGCTGTTCAAAAGAGTCAAGGATTTGATTTTATTTGATTTGACAATTTTAACAAAAATATACAAAAAAGTCCATTTAGACTAATTCATACATATTTTAAAAACTGTCGAGGATAAAATACACAAAAAAGCCACAGGCTTATTTCCATTGTGGTCCTCTATATTCTTAAAAAATGAACGAGCAAAACACAAATGGAGTGCAAACATAATCAGCTCAGCAACTCAGCACAAGATCTTCAACTTCAACTGTAAAACAACCATTTCAAAATGAATCTCTTTAAAACTCCTAGGCAACACATTCCAAGCAACAGAGCCAGTACACAAAAAAGAATTTCTACCTGTTTCACTCTTAAATCTAGAAGGGTAAATATTCCTGCTACTTGCTCTTGTAGAACGACAATGTACCTCACTAACTAAAACATAATAATCAAGAAAATATTTTGGTACCATTTTCTTTAATATCTTAAACACCATCACTAATTTCAAAAAAGCTACCCTTTTTTTCAACTTTTAAAATATTACTTTTACTATAATGTTCATTATTTAAATGTGTCAGTGGAGGTACTTTCATAAAAATTCTACACAACTTATTTTGGGCCGTCTGCAATTTATTTGTCATTTTTTTAGAACTACCGCTGTACCAAAAAGCTACAGCATAGTCAAAATATGGCTGTACTAATGCACTAGCCAATATTTTTAAAGTTTGGGTATCTAAGAGCTCTGCCTGTCTTGCTAAAAACTTAGTTTTAGAACAAATTTTTTAATGGACTATAAAAAAATGCATAAAAAAATTGCATGTAATATATTTATGTGATATTCAAATTGGAAATAGTTGCTCTGCAATATTGACAGCTGTTTTCGTATAGCTTCTCGGTGAACTACGCCTTTTTGTAGTATATGCTCCTGATGTTACATTTGAAAGCATGTGGAAATATCGCATATAATGACATGTTTTTACTCTGAAAATATATATTTATTCCTGCTTTTGGAATAAATTCTTCTGTGAAATGATGTAGCTATTACACAACAAATCACGCAACTTATCAATACTCCAATCACAGAATAAATCACCGCTTAGAATACATAGTATTTCGTTGTCAACAAAAAAAGGCAGTGCAGTACGCCTCAGAACGGAAATGCGCGTTAAGTGTGATCGGCCCCTTAGTCTGCCATTTTTTAAAACTTGAATTGGTGCAGAACAATTGCTGTTTTTGAAGCTGTCCTGCTCTAAAAAGATCTTGTGTGTTCTGTTTTCCAAAGCAAGTCTTATTCTAATTAGTGCTTTAAAAGAAGACAGGATGAGTATTTGTGTAAGCAGCTCCTTATTGGAGACCCAGTTTTCTTGACTTCTTTACCAGCTGAGTGAGTAGTCGCCCAGAGCAGATGAGATATTTAAATTTTTATTGAGGTGCAGCACACAACTTGGAGGCCAGGGCTCGGGTCAGAGATTCTTCAGCCACAAGCTCTCGCCGAGTCTTTTATCATATGTTTCCAATTGCCACATGCTGCGCTTTGGATCTCCCATGTGCTTGATGAAGGGCCTCGACCCGTCACGTCCTTATATCGATTCCCAGCCGACCGTCCAATCACCCACACCAATGACACCATGAACCATGTTAAAAAGGCTTAGCATGTTGGAAATGAAAGGCCTTGATTCGGTTTGATAGCGTCTTTGATGATAACGCAGCGCATGTGGCACTTAGCTTGAAGGCTCAACTGTATTTTTTTATGCGCATGGAACTTGTATAGAAACTAATTACATGTGTATTCAGTCATATCAAACAGATAAACTCGCAGCTATAAGTTAATAGCTACATTTTGTAAAGCCTGGAATATTCAGCGATAACAATCTCATGGCAGTAATTGGATGTCAGTCCGTGCAGCCTTTAACAAACGATTGTGTTAATTGTACGTTATTTTAAGAGTGAGGTTATACTATCTTAATATAATGATTGATTAGTGGCCTTAATAGCTTGACAGCTTCTGAAGCCTCCGAGTGGATATTTTCTCGGTCTCTCTCTCTCTTTCACACATTCACTTTGTCCTTCTTTTTTTTCCCTTTAGCTCGCTCTCTTTCTTGACCTTAATACTTTTGAGATATAAAAGTATGAGAGAGTTATCGTGCCCCTCAACCCAATCCAAAATGCTCAGAGAAGTGGTAATTTCCTTTTCTCAGATGTATTCGAGATTAGTGCTGAGGTGCATGAATGTGGGCACAAACAGACACACAATATAAAACACACATTCTCCTCGCTCTGAGTGTCCTGCTTGTTCACATAATGGAAAAAAAAAAAAATAGTAAAATATATTGAGGGGTGGCGCAATGGCGCAGTGGGTATCGCTGTCGCCTCGCAGCAAGAAGGTCACTGGTTCGACCCTCGGCTGGGTCAGTTGGCATTTCTGTGTGGAGTTTGCATGTTCTCCCCGTGTTGGCGTGGGTTTCCTCCGGGTGCTCCGGTTTCCCCCACAGTCCAAAGACATGCGCTGTAGGTGAATTTGGTAAGCTAAATTGTCCGTAGTGTATGTGTGTGAATGAGAGTGTATGGGTGTTTCCCAGTACTGGGTTGCAGCTGGAAGGGCATCCGCTGCGTAAAACATATGCTGGATAAGTTGGCGGTTCATTCCGGTGTGGTGACCCCAGATTAATAAAGGGATTAAGCCAAAAGGAAAATGAATGAATGAAAATATATTGAAAGCTAACATTCATTTCACATAAATGATTGTGTGATTGTTACTTATAAAATGTGTTCAAACATAAATGTAAAAACATGGCAGTTTATTATGCATCTATCTGATTCATTGTTAAAATAGCATTTTCACAGTGGCTTTCACAACGTTTTTCATGACAGATGTATTTATTGTATGTTATTTAATTACATTACATTACATTACTAAGAAATCACTGATACTGCTCTTCCTTTGGTTTAATGTTTCTGGCAAACTAATGAGCTGTGTCAACTGAATAGCTGAGGTAAGAGTAATGCTTTATGACATTGTTTTACGCATTTTTGTGATAAAAATGGACTGAATTCAAATAATTAGTTTATATGTCTACAGTTGATTATTAGCCCTCCTGTGATTTTTTTTGTTTTGTTTTTGTTTTTTTTCATTTCTTTTTCAAATATTTCAAATAATCTTTCACAGTATTTCCTATAATATTGTTTTGGTCTGGAGAAAGTCTTATTTGTTTTATTTTGGCTAGAATAAATATATATTTTTAAAGCATTTTAATGTCAATATTATTAGCCCCCTTAAGCAATATTTTTTTTTCAATTGTCTACAGAACAAACCATTGTTATACACAGGGTCCCCGCGGGGTCCTAAAAAGTCTTAAAATGTCTTAAATTTCAAAAACACAATTTTAGGCCTTAAAAAGTCTTAAATTCACTGAAATACTATCTTGTAGGTCTGAAATAATTTTAAACAGGTCTTTATTTTCCTAAGTCCAAGTAAAGCTTGGGACAACATCCAATCACCAACAATCCATCTAAATAAAACATATATTTTTTAATATTTAAGTTTTTTTTTATTGCAAAGAGATATAATTTACAATAGCTGTGCGACATTTTTTTACAGCAATTTCTCTAAATTAAATTCCCTAATCAGGGAACGAAAACTAAAAACAAATACACAATTCCTCATGATAATAACAGAGCAACATATCACTTTACATCAGTTGTGTCCGCACTCGGTCCTGGAGGGCCGGTGTCCTGCAAAGTTTAGTTCCAACCCCAAGCCCAGACACACCTGGGCTAGCTAATCAAGCTCTTACTAGGCTTTTTAGAAACATCCTTGCAGGTGTGTTTAGGCAGGTTGGAGCTAAAATCTGCAGGACACTGGCCCTCCAGGGCCGAGTTTGGACACCCCTGGTTTACATGATACATTATACTCAATCAATTTGAACTAAAAGCCAACAAATGTATATTTTTGATTATGTCATTGTCTCCATAATAATATACTTTTAACAATGTTAAACAATGATCTTGAAAGGGTCTTAAAAAGTCTTAAATTTGACTTGATTAAATCTGCAGAAATCCTGATACAATGATTTGCCTAATTACCCTAACTTGCCTAGTTAACTTAATTAACCTACTTAAACCTTTAAATTGCACTTTAAGCTGAAAACTAGTATCTTGAAAAATATCTAGTAAAATATATTGTACCGTCATCATGGCAAAGATAAAACAAATCAGTTATTAGGTCTTAGTTATTAAAAGTATTATGTTTAGAAATGTGTTGAAAAAAATCTTCTCTCCGTTAAACAGAAATTGGGGAAAAAATATAAAATAATTAAAATTTAACAGGAGGGCCAATAATTCTGACCTCAACTGTAATATAATATATAATATATTTGTGTGTGCACAAAAAGGGGTCATAGACTCATTGGTTCTTGTTGTTAAGCCCTGATTATACAAACTGAGTTTGTAATATCATGATGTACAATGCTGTTGCCTCACTTGCTGCTAAATTGTTTTGCAGGCCACCATTTGGTGCTTCAGTTAGAACAGGCAAATCATGCGATTTAAGAGCCGCTTGGGTAGCCTTTAAATTTGATTAAGGAACTTTAGAAAACAAATTATAAGATTACAGCTTCTCTGAGAGGATAAACACACATTCGGTCTCAACAAGCATCATTGATATTTCATTCAATTTTTGCTGTTGTTGTTTTTTAAAGCAACAGAGCAAAATGAAAACGTTTTAAATTAGAGAATAAACAAAACACTTAACCTGTGCTTTCTGAGTTTGAAAACAAATTAGGTTTTTTTTTTTTTTAAAGTTTTTTTTTAAAGAGATAATGGAGAATAGTGGGTGACTCAATGATAATTCTAACTCAATCTCTTGTTTCCTACCTGAGCACCATAGCTCAGTGAGTTAGAACATGTCTGCTAACAATTAATCAATTTTTTTAAATATAATTTTTGTAATAATAACATTGTATAATTAGGGAAATTTCCCAATGCTGGGTTGTGGCTGGAAGGCATGCGCTGCGTTAAACATATGCCAGAGTAATTGGTGGTTCATTCCGCTGTGGCAATCCGAAGGAAAATAAATAAATGAATGAATGAATGAATGAATGAATGAATGAATGAATGAATGAATTAGGGAAGAACATCAAATGAATTTCAGTTGTTGAAGGTTCAATACAGAACATTTTCTTTTGGTAAAAATGAACTTTTTATTTTGTTTCAACCAGGGATGGCTGCAAAATTCTTGACTACACTTTAAAATAAAAAAAGAAAATGAGCAAAAACTACATTTCTTAAAGTTTAGTCCAAAGTACAGCCTTAATTTTGATTTTAGGTTGAACTAAAGTAATTCAATTAATTCATCGTCTATAAAACAGTATTTTACCTTCAAGTCAATATAGTTTTTTGTTCCCTGGGCAAAATAAATATTCATTCATGCATTCATTCATTTTCTTTTCAGCTTAGTCCCTTTATTAATCTGGGGTCGCCACAGCAGAATTAACCCCCAATTTATCCAGCATATGTTTTACGCAGCGGATGCCCTTCCAGCTGCAACCCATCACTGGGAAACAGAATAAATATTTTGATTAATATTAAAATAATTTTTTTTACATTTTCAACCAAGTCAAAACTATAATTTGAGGGTAATTTATAAATTTAGCTCTAACAAATTACTGTATTTTTTCAGGTTGATCCAAAGCAAGATTAAACTTTGATCGAAGGTTAAAAAAGTTAGTAAAAAAACATATTTAGTGTCTCTATATTAAGCAATATTTTTAACTTTGTGTGAATGTATGTTGTTTCTTGACCACAATGAATATTTTTAATATAGAATAAATTCAATTTTATAGTTTGAATCACTGTTAAATTATACTTTGAGAAAAACTAAAAATGTCGCCGTAACAATTTACAATTAATTTTTAAAAGTTGGTTTGAAGTGTAATTTGCTTTTCAGTTTCTTTCTTTAATTGAACTTAAGATATTCAGCTGCAAATAATGACACAGAAAAGGTGGTGATTGGAATCGATAAGCATAATTAGAATTAAAACTCTTTCCAAGCCTTTTCTTAATTCAATCTCTAAGTCTGTATATAGTTGTTTTTTTTCTATGAAAATCTGAAATGTTTCAAAGTAACCTTTCGAACAAAGGAACATACAGTTAGTTTAGATTAGAAACCTTGATGGAAATCAGTAGATGGAACCTTTATGCTTCTGTGATTATGCGAGTCCTTCTAAAGGTTGTTACACGCTCACTCAATTGCTTGATAATTAATGGCAAAAATGTGTTTGCCCTTTCCTCAAACCTATAACATATGATTAATCCAGCTAATGGATTTGCCCAAGCTTTTGATAGACTCAGTCAGCCAAGCGTTTAGCTACTATAGCCGCTAAGTCCTCAGTATTAGCTTTGGCAGCTTTAGTGATGGCTACCGGTCGGAGAGACTCGTCTATAGGGATCTTAATTACACTGTAATTATCTCTCACACCGGGCAGATGTTAAGGCATTCTCTGCTCTTAATAGCCTCAATGGAATTTTACATTATGCAGTCTACTTTGCCATTTTCATTTTATTCATGAATGATCACGCAACACTCCGGTGGAACCTGACGAGGAACTGTATAAAACAGCACTTTCTCCATTTGCGGCATCTGTTTAACCGCTCTTTTTTCCATACAGGAAGTCGTACTGTATTGCTGTTTAAAATAGGCTGGTCTTCACACTAAACAATGAAACAATAGGCCATCACTTGTTCCATAAATACAGGATAAAGCCAGGATGTTAGTGGTTTGCAAACACAATGTGGGCTGGCTTGCTTTGACTCCGGACTTTCATGGTGCCGGGCCCACCTTGTCCCCTGCCTTTTGCTTTAATACTATAGATAGGATCTTTTCTTCCTTCGGGGCATTGATTTATCTCAATTGATTGAATGAATGAATGAATGAATGAATGAATGAATGAATGAATGAATGAATGAATGAATGAATGAATGAATGAATGAA
>CAIGQV010019356.1:8146919-8167367 GCA_903798115.1 Danio jaintianensis
GAATGAATGAATGAATGAATGAATGAATGAATGAATGAATGAATGAAAGAGAATAAATGTTTGGTACTTATATGTGAGATGTTATCGATTAAGATACAATAGGCCTTTTAAGTAAATGCTCAGCCAAAGGAAGCTGTTTTTCTCCCTTTACTTTTTGTTTTACCTTGTGTTTTTCGAGAACAGGTGTGCTGTTTGGATGACAAACAAATGTCAGCCTCGTAGCCAGCCTATTGAAAGGGATGGTTCAAAAACTGCATTTTAGTGACATTTTAAGCACTAATCTTTGCTGGATTCACTTGTGGGATGGTGATCATAACCACACTTTTTGATGCAACAAAAATAACTGCCTACCTTACCACAAAGTGTTTATTTACAAATGTGCATTTAAACTGTAAGTTGTCACAGTTTTATAAATAATGTTATGAGATTAGAAAATTTTGAATAAAGAAATATGAAATATACTAATTTATTATCATCCATAATTTAAAACCATTAATTAGGAATCTGTTAAAACTTGTTTTAAATCCAAAACTGTAGACAAAAAACAAACAAACTGGCCAGCTCATTTCCTCAGTCACAATTTGTCTATTTGAATAATAAAAAAATTAATTTGTCTTAAAGCCTTCTTCTATGTGTTATTTTCACAATTTATCATGGCATACTGGCAAACATGGGACAAATTAGCTCAAATAGGGGCCAAATTCTGTACTTGATCAAATTCTGATTCTTTCGAACCAAAAACCAAAAAGGTCATGTGATTTGGTTTTAAAAGATCAGAATTCTTAACAGATTTTTTCACAGTATTTCCTATAATATTTTTTCTTCTGGAGAAAGTCTTATTTGTTTTATTTCGGCTAGAAAAAAAGCAGTTTTTAATTTTCTAAAAAAAACACTTTAAGGTCAATATTATTAGCTTAAGAAATATTTTTTTCAATTGTCTGAGAACAAACCACTGTTATACAATGACTTGTCTAATTAACCTGACTTGCCTAATTAAGCCTTTAAATTGCACTTTAAGCTGAATAGTAGTATCTTGAAAAATATCTAGTAAAATATTATGTACTGTCGTCATGGCAAAGATAAAAGAAATCAGTTATTAGGAATTAGTTATTAAAACTATTATGTTTAGAAATGTATTTAAACAGAAATTGAAGAGGGGAAATATACAGGGGGCTAATAATTCAGGAGAGCTAATAATTCTGACTTCAACTGTACAAGGCAGAGCCTAGAAAACATTCATAACAAATCTTATTATACAAAAAAGTTTTTCATGGGCAAGCAAAAGATTTACTTTGCAGTTGTAGTTTCTGTTGTATTTAATTATGAGAAAAGCCCCACACAGGAGATGCCACTGACGCAACTCATATCCCCCAATAACGCCATACAAACCTCTCTTGCACTTTGAAAAGGTTTCGCTAATTAAGATCTTCCTATTTCTTGCGATTTCACAGTTTGTAAGCTGCTTTCGCACACAATGACACATAATCTCGGGTCAACTCTTTAACCTGGCAGCTTTCTCTTTTTTTTTTGATGATCTCCACTGGGTCAACAAGCAAATGTAAACACCAACCGCAAAAAATAGATTACGGAACCAGAACGGGAAGCAAAGGCCCAGTTAAATATAACTCAAGAGAGAGCTTCTCCGTTTCTCCCTTTGTAGCGAAAGTAGATTATATTTCTTTGAGGACACAAAGAAAAATCACTCACGCGCCGAATCATTTATCAAAGGATGGTCTGCGCTAACATAAGCAAGTGACGGAGGTTTATCGCCGCTGCTTATTTCTCCGTTCACGTCAGGTGCTTTAGGTAGGAAGGAGGAGTCCTGCATCTATTATGCTTTCTTGACCTTTTCCCGCTTCTAGGTCCATGCGTGCCATGTTTGCCCTTTGAGGACTTGCTTTGGAACACAGTGTAAATGTCTGCTGTGCCATTTAAGGATGTTTGTGCCATGGATTTAGAGCTTTCGGTAAAGGTCGACACAGAGAGGTATTGTTAAGGAAGTGGAGTAGTTCTGATGATAGACTCACCTGCTGTGACCCTCGCGTGTTGAATTAGGACCCCAAAACAAGCCTCGCTAGTGTTTATTTACTCTGTGCCTACCCACGCGTGAAAGCATATGTTGTTTAGAGTGCAATGCTTCATCAGTGCAATCATTTTTTTCGCTTTTTAAGGCTTTTAGGAATTCTTTGCACCTGAAAGAGCAAGATTGGTTGTAAGTGAAAGTCCATTTTGCTTAAAATGTCAATTACGGAGCGTCATTTGCATAAACATGAACTTATGAATAAATGCCACAGCATGGTTTTTGTGTATTTTATAAGTATGTGCTGGATAGTGTTTTGCATGTTGCATGTTTTGAATTCTGAATTCTCATGTTTTGAATTCAGTAGCTGCAGTGTTTAGCTACTGTTTGATTTATTCTTGATTTAAAATGTGATCTTTTACAGATTGTAGTTTCAGAATATCCTTAATAATTGTTTTTTTTGGAAAGTAATTAATTATTTTATTCATTATGAGTGCATTAAACTGATCAAACAGAAAAAGATAAAGATACAAATGAAATAAACAGTGTTTTATGGTTTTCTGAGGAGTCTAACAGTATTCAGGTACAGCATTTCATTGAATGATCAAATGCCTGAATGCTTTTAAAATCCTCACACAGACACAGGCCTCAAAAACACATGCAAATGATAAACAATATTTGAGACTCAACATTGTATATTGATACTATTGCGAATGTTGCGTGTTTTGGTTTCTCATTCTCTGAAGGCTGCTGTGTTTAGCTACTAGTTGATTTATTCTTAATTTGAAATGTGATATTTTTTTTTTTTTCACAGATTGTAGTTTCAGATTATTCTTAATGATTTTTTTGGAAAGTAATTAATCATTTTTATTCGTTATGAGTGCATTAAACTGATCAAAAGTCTTTATTCATTTGACAAAAAAAAAGATGTTTCAAATAAATGTTGTTTGGATAAGCATCAATCTATAACTGTTTTCAACACTGATGATGATGATGATGATGAGGATGATGATGATGATGATGATGATGATGATAATAATAATAATAGGGGCGGCATGGTGGCTCAGTGGTTAGCACTGCCGCCTCACAGCAAGAAAGTCGCTGGTTCAAGTCCCGGCTGGGTCAGTTGGCATTTCTGTGTGGATTTTGCATGTTCTCCCCGTTTTGGCGTGGGTTTCCTCCGGGTTCTCAGGTTTCCCCCACAGTCCAAAGACATGCGCTATAGGTGAATTGAATAAACTAAATTGGCCGTAGTGTATGTGTGTGAATGTGAGAGTGTATGGGTGTTTCCCAGTACTGGGTTGCAGCTGGAAGAGCTTCCGCTGCGTAAAACATATGCTGAAATAGTTGGCAGTTCATTCCGCTGTGGTGACCCCTGATGAATAAAGGGACTAATGAATGAATGAATAATAATAATAATAGTAATAAAAATATCTTGAATGGTCTGGAGTAAAGGCAAAATTATTAGCTAAATTATTAATTATTATTACTGCGAAATTTAAATTGTTTTAAATATTTCCCAAGTGACGTTTAACAGAGCAAGGAAATTTTCACATTATTTCCTATAATATTTTTTCTTCTGGATAAAGTCTTATTTCTTTTAGTTTGGCTGGAATAAAAGCAGTTCTTAATTTTTCAAAATGATTTTTATGGTCAATATTATTAGCTACTTTAAGAAATTATTATTTTTCGATTGGCTACAGAACAAACCGCTGTTATCCAATTATTTGCCTAATTAACCTAACTTTCCTAGTTAACCTAATTAGCATACTTAAGCATTTAATTGACACTTTAAGCTGAATACTAGTAATTTGCATAATAACTAGTAAATTTCTGACACCATGGCAAAGACAAACGAAAGTAGTTATTTAAACTATTGTTAAAAATGTGTTTCTCCATTAAGCAGCACTTGGAATTATTTTTCCAAGAATTCAAATTTCACCAGAAGTCTAATACTGTCTTAATAATACTGCATACTTTAATAAACATGAACTTTTAAACAAATCCCACAACATAGGATTTCATTAGCATTGATGAACAAACCCAGAAGTGTCAGCATTGTACAGTACAGTATACGTATTCACATGAACGATATGTTTCCACTTGAGCGTTATGCACGTTTCACTGCAGTTATTATAGCATCTATTTAAAAAATGCACAGCTTGATGGAAAAAAAAAAATTCTTGAAACGAGTTATCACTTAGCCATCGCAACACATTATGCTTGACGAGCACCGTGTCAAGACGGCATCAGCATTTAAGCGCATCTCTCCTTTTATCATGTTTATTTGTCAAAAAAGGCCATAGTGGGTGTTTCAGCTTAATTAAACCTCTGAGTTCTCATGTTAAAGTGTGACGGGCTATTTTCAGCACGTCTAGTGGGAGTATATGGCTTGTTTATGTATTATGCTGAAAAGTCCGCCGAGAAGCTTATGTGAGCATGGCAACAGTAGCTTTAGATCGTCCTTTATATATGTGTGTTTTTTTAATATGTGGAACTAATTAACAACACTAACTGGAATATTTAATTCTGATAAAAGGCCTAAAGTGATTTCAAAGAGATTATTAGTGGTTGGTTCACTGATACTTTTTATTTTTTTATTAATACACTAGGGCTGCACAGTATATCGTTTCAGCATCGATAACGCAATGTGCACATCTGCTATAAATAGGCCTGTCACGATATCTGTTTTTGTTGTACGATATATTGCACCAAAATATATTGCGATAAACGATATTATTGTCATTTTAAGACCAGTTTATGCCACTCATTATATAATACCAGAATGACAATATAATATGATCAAAATGCAAGTACACTCTTCCAAAGAACACATCATATTTTATTCTTAAGAATATTTCATTTAATTATAGTCATTTTGTTTAACAATTTAATAATTAGGCATTGGAATTGGAATGTGAAAACGTATATATATCCTATACAAATAAATAATAATAATTGTTAACAAAAAAAGTGCAAGGTAAAAAGTAAGAGAGGCTGCGATATCAGCTACCAGATCTATTGTCATTCGTCAGGCACCCACATGAAAATATACTAAAGTAATTTATAGTAAAATACTATAGTGTTTTTAACCATACTGACACTGACACCTCCAGTAGAGATAGAGATGTTGCACATAAGCTAAAATGTTGTTAGAATTGGTTTTTATGTATGGGCGATATATATTGTGTCACCAAAAATGATTGAGTTCATGTCCATGTGTCGTGCGATAAGTCAATATATTGATTATTGTGACAGGCCTAGCTATAAACACGTCACAGTATATTCAATGTCAAGTATGGGTTATTGTTGACCAGGAGCTTGTAGATTAACGACAAACTTTAACCATTGTGGATTGTTTGTTCATATCAAGTGAGTTTAAAGCATTCAGGCAGAAGAAACAATAGCATTTGTAGTGTTAACAAAGATTCATTAAATAAAATATTTATAGTGAAGACTGCCACGTGTAATTTTACATGAGATATTTCAATGTATTTGTACAGACTTACCAGACAAATATAAAGCATGTTTCTCTCTCTCATTTGTGTTTTTCCCCCTAAACATTTATAGTTTAAGGTTAATTTTAACCCCTATAAAATCACCCCAATCGTTCTGAAATAATGAATTCTTCCCAAATACTTATTCAATCCATCTGGTGAAATATATTCCATATCGCAATAGTTATCGCTGAAAAAATAAAATATTGCAATGCATTTTTTTCCGGTATTGTGCGGCCTTATAATACACTATTACGAGATATGTTATAAAGGTTTAGGTCAGCTCAGTACGCATACATGAATACATTTTTTATATAATTATTAATTTATTTTGGCCAGCGCGGTGGCTCAGTGGTTAGCACTATCGCCTCACAGCAAGAAGGTCGCTGGTTCGAGCCCTGACTGGGTCAGATGGCATTTCTGTGTGGAGTTTGCATTTTCTTCCTGTGTTGGCGTAGGTTTCCTCCAGGTGCTCCGGTCTTCCCCCATAGTCCAAAGACATGCGGTGCAGGTGAATTGAATAAGCTAAATTGACCGTAGTGTATGTGTGTGAATATGAGAGTGTATGGGTGTTTGTTTCCCAGTACTGGGTTGCGACTGGAAGGGCATCCGCTGCATATAACATATGCTAGATAAGTTGGTGGTTCATTCCGCTGTGGCGACCCCTGATAAATAAAGGGACTAAGCTGAAGGAAATTGAATAAAGGAATTTATTTTTGTATTATAATTTTTATTAAGAATGCATTAAATAATTATAAAGTGACAGTAAATATAATTATAGTTATAAAAGGATGTATTTTGAATAAATACTGTTTACTTTGATTCAGAGTATTAAAAAATGTGTAGCATGGTTTCCACAAAATATGACGAAATATTACATTTTAAGATTTTTTTGTCTTAAAATATCAACAAAAATATGTTTTAAATGCATTTTAGTTTAATATTTTAATTATCATTATACATGTTATTGTGCAATTGAGTAAGACTGCTGAATATTCAGCTGTGGAATGATAGAAATAATTTTTTGCATACAGTTGAAGGCAAAATTATTAGACCTCCTGTGCAATATTTATTCTTTTTCAAATATTTCTCAAGTGTTATTTAACAGATTAAGGGAATTTTCACAGTATTTCCTATAATATTTTTTATTTTGTAGAAAGTCATATTTGTTTTATTTCTGCTAAAATAAAAGCAGTTTTTAATTTTCTAAAAAAAATTTTAAGGTCAATATTATTAGCCCCTTAAGCATTTTTTTCAGATCAAGAACAAACAGAACAAACCAGTGTTCAATGACTTGCCTAATTACAGCTAATCAAGCCTTTAAATTACACTTTAAGTACTTTTAATACTAGTATCTTGAAAAATATCTAGTAAAATATCATGTACTCTCATCATGGCAACAATAAAATAATTAAAGCATAAAAACTATTATGTTTAGAAATGTGTGGAAAAAAAAAATCTCTCCATTAAACAGAAATTGGGGGAAAAATATAAAAGAATTAAAAGTTAACAGGGCTAATAATTCTGACTTCAACTGTATATTAAAATATATTTATTACATTTAATCATTTGGCAGATGCATTTGTTGAAAGTGAAATGAAACGAATAGAAGTGATTACAGCAACAAAAGAGCAACATGTAAACTCTATGACAGTTCCTAGTTGTTTGTCTAATATTGCACTCTTTGCTTTTTTCCAGAACAATTTTTTAAATATTTTTAACAGTTTATATTGCACCGTTTCTGATACAGGTATTAATGAAACCACATATTAGGCAGTTTATTTAGGAGAAATTCTATTTATTTATTTATTTATTTATTTTCTGCTTTTGGCAGGCAATGAAGTTGCACTTGAAGGAGACTCATAACATCCAGAAAAAAAAAATTCCAGAATATCCCAGACATTTAAAGATGGGCCATTTGACCACTTAGAACATCTTAGACACCACAAATGCCAAAACTATTTAGACCAATAAAACCAACAGAAGCTATTGAGTGCTCTTAAGTCTTGCACGTGCAAACATTCATAAAATACTCTTCATAAAATGTAAAAAAAAAAAAACATACCTAAGCATATTATTTCATCGGGAAACAACTGGTTAATGATGGTTGATGTAATAACTGCGCATCAGAAGACACTTCACATCCGCTAACACCTGCGTGTCCTTGCGTGTACGTGTTTACGCATGTATAAGTTGCTCAGGTTACCTGTTATGTTGATATTTGTGAGTTCAGAGGCAGCGGTTCCTCTTTAATGTCATGTTTAGCTGCACTGAACTGCGTAAGTGCACCTGGCATTACAATCTGCCAGCGCACATATTGCCTGTCTCTTGTATCCCTCCTGCCTCATAACAACCAACCTGCTGCACAACACACACACATCTACTTGTAGATATTGTTTAAGAGGACTCTCCATAGGCGTAATGTATTTTATACTATAAAAATTATATATTATTTTAGCATCGATATCGCAATGTGTGAATTCGCAATAGTCCCATCGCAGGATTATATATAGTGGACATAAAGTGTTTTAAGGCCTGTGACTGGGTAAGTATTTTAAGTGAGTTTAATTAATTAAAGCGTTTGGGCACAAGGAATTATTATGTTTGTAGCTTTATCAAAGATTAGTTGTATTTAAGTGTTTTTGCAATGAAGACTATATAGCTTATAGCTTATATTTATTGTTTCAGTATTTTATTTTGGTTCTTGAATATTGTTCATGTGTAACACATACAAATAATCATTTGTATATTTACTGTATTTATCTATGCTTGTAATTTATTAAAAGTTTAATGCTTAATGCAGATCCAGTCCCCTACAAAATCTTCCCAGCCAGTCTAAAATTATTCATTCTTTATCTGGTAAAATATTGAAATAAATCACAAAAAATCGAAATGTTGCAATGTATTTTTTTAAGGGTTTTGAAATAAGGGGACACTAGTCATGTCCTCGTAAACCACCTTATTAGAGTACAAAAAAGTCACACCCATGTCATTATACAATGTTGTGTCCTTGTAATCCACATAAACAAACACACACATAAAACACAAACACACACATTGGGGTTTTGTGTTTATTTAAGAGATGTAAGATGTAATAGATGTAATGATTTTTATGTTTTACATACTGTGTATTTGGTAACCTTACCCCAACGCTAGTACTAAACCCAACCCTCAATCAAAATATTCTGCAATTGCACTTTTTCAAAGTACTTAATTCTGTATGATTTTTGAGCCATTTTCCTCAAGGGGTTATAAAAAAAAGTCCCCACAAGGTAAAAAATTACTTGTATTATGATAGACTTTAGTATGTTAATTAATATGTAGATTTATCAAAGATTAATTGTATTTAAGGGTTTATACAACGAAGACTTTATAGCTTTATTGTCATTCATTCATTCATTTTCTTTTCGGCTTAGTCCCTTTATTAATCTGGGGTCGCCACAGCAGAATGCTTTTATTTTAGTACTGGAATATTGTTCATTTGTAACACATACAAATGATTCCTTCATTTGTATTTTTACTGTATTTATCTATGCTTGAAATTTGTTAATAGTTTAATATTTTAATGCAGATGCACTCCCCTACAAAATTATCATAGCCAGTCTAAAAAAACTTTGTCTGGTAAAATATTGATATAAATCACAAAAAATCGAAATGTTGCAATGTACATTTCTTTTTTGCAATATTGTGCAGCCCTAATTAAAACATCTTAAAACTACCCCTAAACCCAACCCACATTTTTATTGCCAAAAGACCTTAAGTAAGATTTTTAAAGATTTTGAAATAAGAGGACACAAGTCATGTCCTTGTAAACCACCTTAATAGAGTACAACTAGGTCATACCCATGTCATTATTGTGTCCACTGTAATCCACATAATTGTTGTGTCCTTGTAATCCACATAAACAAACACACACATAAAACACAAACACACACATTGGGGTTTTGGGTCTTAAAACACACAGTGGGTAAGACTGCCCATAGATGTAATGATTTTTATATTGTACATACTGTGTATTTGGTCCACATACCCCAGCTCTACTACTAAACCCAACTCTCTATCAAAATATTCTGCAATTTTACTTTTTCAAAATACTTCGTTCTATATGATTTATGAGCTGTTTTCCTCAAGGGGTTATAAAAAAAAAGTCCATACAAGGTCAAAAATGGCTGGTATTTTGTCAAGATTGCTCAGTATGTAGACTTTTAGTATGTTAATTAATATGTATGCCCGTCCAGCTGCAACCCATCACTGCGAAACACCCATACACACTCATTCACACACATACACTATGGCCAATTTAGCTTACCCAATTCACCTATAGCGCATGTCTTTGGACTTGTGGGGGAAACCGGAGCACCTGGAGGAAACCCACTCGAACACAGGAAGAATATGCAAACTCCACACAGAAATGCCAACTGACTCAGCTGAGGCTCAAACCAGCGACCTTCTTGCTGTGAGGCGACAACACTACCCACTGCGCCGCCTTTTGTATTTACAGTTTGGCCTTATTTTTTACATAAGAGTGTACAACCATTTTAACCATTTTTGAGGCTTTCCGTCTCATTCCCTTCCATTCATTTTTAGCCATTCAAAACAGCTCACTATGTGGATTGATGTTTTTTTTTCAATATCATGAAAATCGAATTCTTATAAATTTTCCCATAGCCAGGGCGAGACAGAATCTGTGGATTTTTTTTTGCTATTTCTGCACAGAATTTTGTACAAAATCTGCACATTTATGTGGAAGGATTTTGAGATAGTAACTAAATTCCTGAAATAAAATAAAATAAAATAAAAACGTTTTCACTTTTATTTAGGGTTTACAATCCATATCCAATTAGTACCACTTGTTTGGTAAATAATGTACAGTAAGTCTCATATAATATATTTACTAAAAGCCAGAAAATATTACTTTACAAACGGCATTGTAAATAAATCATATAAACTTATATTATTCAATAACATTACTGAAATGAATATAAAAACAAAATAAATATGTATTTACACATCTACATCTAGGCCCACACATCTACATACATTACATAAATAAATAAATAAATAAATAAATAAATGGATGGATGGATGGATGGATGGATGGATGGATGGATGGACCTCGTGTGGCCCTGTAGCTGAAAATGAATCAGATGTCTAACACATAAAAGAGATTACTTTCACACTGCAAAGTATGGTGGATACCTGTGAGTACATTTGATCCCATAATGTAATGAATATGCCCAGAAACACGCACACACCTATAGCAAGTCACCTTTCACTCACTTTATTTGCCATCTCCTTAGCACGTCAAATGGCAGACATGCAAACACGTACCCTCAGAGGACCGCTTTGCTGATGTGGCGCCTGCTGGCTGGTAGCTACTGTTTAAAAAGCCCACGGGGAAAGACTTCAAACAAGCCTTGCGTAAGCACTACGGTATCGAGTCCATTATTTTAGGTCGAAACCTAATGTTTACTCTTTGTAGCGAGTGATGAGAAAATCATTACAGGTTAGCGTTCCCCATTCATAACCTCATTCTGATCGCTTTCCCAGATGCTAATTGTCCACCACGCCAGTACAACACTTAATGTAGTCCGTTGCTGTCCATCAGGGATTAAACAATAAACAGACCCAGACAGGTCGCTAACCAATGAGAGCAGCTCTAATTGCTTGCTAACCAATAAGAGTGGACGTAATTGCTGCAATGGAGGGAATCGACTTAGTGCAGCCACTAATTAATCTCCAATGTAATGATGCAAGTGAGGGCAAGAGCCGAGCGAAGGATTGGAAAATCTGTTTATGCAAGAGCAGCAGCACTAGGGTGTCTTCACCCCAGAGACAGAGTCACTTTAAGACACTTTGAAGTGAGAGAAAATGAGGAATTGCACTTCAGTGCTGAGATCTGATGACGGTTTGACAAGCTTCTCTGTTAAAGCTCTAGAAACTTGTGTGTGTGTGTGGCGTGTTGAGCCGTACATCTGGGAATGATTTGTTAAAGATGGAGTTCAGTTGAAAATTAAAGTGCTCACCTTCATGTCAATTTTCAGTGTGACGGGTAAAAGTTTTGTGTCAAAGCAAGGACTTTGTCGGAAGGTGAATTGTATTTTAAATGAGACTACTTTTAAAAGTTTCGGATCTGTCATTTTTATGCATATTCATTTCAACTGGCTCAATTGTTCTTTTTAAACTTTCTAAAACAAAGTATCCTCAATATTTAACTGATTTTCATTTCATGAGCAGCAAATCAGGATCATAAAACACTAATACATTGTAGATGCTGAAAATTACTTTGTAGTTTATAGTTTTTTTAAAGATGTAATGATATAATATAATCAAATTAAAGTTCGTTACACTGAATGACATTTAAATATTAAACTATTAAATATACATATTAAAATATTAAACAGTTATTTATGGAATTTTTGACCAATACCGATAACTTTGGAGGCCAATAGCCAATATTTTTAGACAGGGGCGGATTTAACCGTTAAGAGAAGTAAGCAGCCTCTTAGGGCCCCAGGAAATACAGAGTATAAATTATACCTATAATTATACCTATAACATCGTATCATTGTAACATTATATTTTGTATGGTGAGGGTGTAACAAATACATTTTTTATGTAATTATTACATCTAAGCAAATTTGTCTTACACCCCCAGTCATGGAGCAGTCCAGCAGTCAAATCAAGTACAGATTTAGTTTAAAAAAACATTGATTATTTTCAATTTATTTCGTTTTTTTAGTTGTGAATTCATTTTAAGAAAACAAATCATTTAGATATTGCATTAAGATAAAACATAAAAAAGAGATTGAATGATATAAGGAAAATATAAATATATATATATATATATATATATATATATATATATATATTTTTTTTTTTTTAAATGATTAAAAGTACAAAGGGTTCATGTTAGGACTGTTGGTCCCCATGGCTGGAATTGCTTAGGATTTAGTGACCCCCAAATCACTAAATCCGCCCCTGTTTGTAGATACAATATAAAAAATGCTGGGTTGCCATAACCCAAGATTGGGTCTAATAAGGACAAACCCAACCATTGGGTTGTAAGGCATAATCTAAATTAAAGTGACAAAAATTAACCCAACATTGGGTCTGGTTCATATGTTAGGTTACAGCAACCAAGCATTTTTTATATTGGCCAATAAATATAAATATACATTTGTCACATTTTTCTGCATGATTGCGAAAAAAACAGTTATGATTTTACCTTAACTTCAGAAAAGTTCATTAACTTAAAATAATCAACTATTTATTTCTATTGCCAACTTTCTTTTATATCAATAAAATCCATTTCCAAAAAATAAGTCATTGAACATTAAGCAAAATCAAAACACCAGAAAAATAAAATAATGGGGCAGGCAGCCAGCATGTAAAGTGATTTAATTAGTAAAAATAATACATAATTTATCATCTAAAAAAGAAAGCCCCACCCCCTACTCAATATTCCGTTTCAGTTGGAAATACATTAACATATTGAAATAAAAAAGTCAGCAACTTCAGGTGTTTTGTTTGTTGTTACCAGATTAACTGAAACCTTCTAAAAAAGGGCCGAAGAGCAGCACCTCATTTGCGTTTAAAGAGACACGCAAAAAAACATATTTTTATTTCCACTCAAACATGGGCATCCACCACATGCTATAATAAATAATCTGTGACTTATTTTGAGCTGAAACTTTCAGACACATTCTGAGGACACCAGAGACTGTATTACGTCTTGTTAGAAGAGGCACAACAGGTCCCCTTTAATCAGAAGCACAATATAATAGCTTTCTAGAGAAATATTATGCAGTTTGCCGCAGCACATCATATTCAGTTAAAACGTGCTTCATTTTATAAAACCGAAATTAACTTGTTTTATTCATGTACAAGTATGATTTCATTATTTGTAATATTGTTTAATTGTAATGAATCAAATGAACATTAATGCAAGTAAATTTCTCAAAATCAAGTCAGGAGAAAACAGGCTCATTTATATATGAGTTCCTTAATTAGTAAATGCACATTTTTATGCCTTTTTTAATTACTGAATGTTGATGTAAATACGCAGACACACGATCTGCCATATGGTATAATAAAGCAAGGAAAGTGAGAGCATAAAAAGGTGTAGTGTTGCTCAGAATTTCTTTAATTGTCTTGAAGAGATGTACTATGGGGGTCTCTCAGCGGGAAGCTTTGAAACATGCAGAGGAAGATAAGCGTGGTCTTTATAAAGCCAAGGGGAGAAAAGCAGGGTATAGCAGGCACAGCTGGGGAAGCGTGTACTTTTTTGGGTATTGCTGCTTGAAATATTAATACGTCTAGAGGAGAAATCCTATCCTACACACCCCAGCATGCATCTTTCTGAAGCACACCAAGAAGTGTACACTTCAATGCTTCTGATCCCATCCCATAATCCTCCATAGTCACCGATACTGTGAACTTTACTCTACGCTTACTTCTACACTAAAAAACATCGGTAAATTTGCAGTTTTCCGTATTTTGTGATTCATTTTTTATTTTTCTTGTTTATTTATGATTTTGAATTGTATTATGGGACCTTGATCTTTCTTCCAACAACTTTTAACCTTGAAAAGTTCGTAAAAGTGACTTTATTAACATTTGTAATAGTTTAAAGTGATATATTGTTTGGGTTGGTGTAGTATATCATGCTGCAAAAACAAACTGCCAGTACAGTATTTTCTGTTAATTTACAGAGTTATTTCTCTCTATATTATTTCTTATACATTATATTATTTCAAACTACTAAAATGTCAATAAAAGTCAATTTGTTAAACTGTACAGTTAAATTTTCAGCATCAAAAGTTGACAGAGCAGAGGTCAACATCCCATAATGCAATTCACAACCGTAAATAAACTGAAAAACTTGTAAATACAGAAAGTGGAAATTAACAGATATTTTTTACATGGTACCACATGTTGATATTGCATTTTATTCACAATATAATTTTCAGAATTGATCAAATAATAGCTTGATCCATTGATGAATGTGTAGGAATATAGATTTAAGGATAATTTTCATTTTCATTTCTCCAGTGTTTCGTGTATATTGGCCAATAAATATAAATTTACATTTTTCTAATTTTTCTGCAAATTTTTTTTTAATTATTTTACTTCAGAAAAGTTTCAACTGATCTCTTAACTTTATTAATTAACTGTTCATTTCTAAGGCACAACTTTCTTTTGATTCTTTGATCTTTTAAAGATCATTGTGATGTTGGATTTGCTGCTTATTTATTTATTTATTATTGGTACTCAATTATTGATCATGAGTACCAGTATTAATAATTATAATTTATAATATTCATTCATTCATTCATTCATTCATTCATTTTCTTTTCATAAGTCTTTTTGGTCGGCTTCGTAGCGCTGACGAGTGTGGGCAGAGGTGAGAGCCGCTCGAGCCCGATGGAGCGAGTGTTTACAAGTGTGGAGTCCTGTAAAGGAGCTCTAGATGGAAACTGTTGTTTTGTGTTTACCTTATGATTAAAGCTGTTGCACGTTTGCCAATTCCCGCCTCAAAATGCGAGCTTGAGCCACGTGTACATTAAGGTAGCATTAAAAAAAAACAATACACCAGCGAAGAAACTCGACACAGAGGAACATTAACACCTACTGCCAGCTAGCGTTTCGGAAGTGTAATTGCAGAGCAACACAAAACAGCGCGCAGAAGTATAAATGCACGGCAATGTGCAAGGCATGCGCCGTGGGTCATGCTGATCACTCGACGCAGAAGTATAAACCAGCCTTTAGTCCCTTTATTAATCTGGGGTCGCCACAGCAGAATGAACCGCCAACTTATCCAGCACATGTTTTACGCAGCAGATGCCCTTCCAGCCGCAACCCATCACTGGGAAACACTCATTCACACACATACACTATGGACAGTTTAGCTTACCCAATTTACCTATAGCACATGTCTTTGGACTTGTGGGGGAAACTGGAGCACCCGGAGGAAACCCACGCGAACCGGGGGAGAACATGCAAACTCCACACAGAAATGCCAACTGGCCCAGCCGGGGCTCGAACCAGTGACTTTCTTGCTGTGAGGCGACAGCGTTAAATGATCAGTTTAATCAGTCTTAAAATCTTTAAATTGTTGTCATTTCCACACAAAAAAGTAGGCAGAGTGGTTTTAATTTAAAATTATAATACTATTTGTAATTTTGACAACTGAATCAGTATATTAGATAAGGATATACATGATTATATAAGGATCATGTAAAATAAAAGACTACTGAAAATATATATTAAAATAGAAAATAGCTATATTAAATTGTAATAATATTTCACAATATTTCTTTTCTGTATATTATAACTCAAATATATGCAACCTTGGTGAAACTTCTTCTGAAAATCAATAAATAAATAAATGAATTAATTAATTAATTAATTAATTAATTAATTAATGAATGAATGAATGAATGAAGGGATAAATAAATAAATAAATAAATAAATAAATAAATAAATAAATAAATACATGAATAAATAAATAAATAAATAAATAAATAAATAAATAAATAAATAAATACAATTATATAAGATGTGTTTTAATATATTATTCACAAATATTTTGTTTGCATAACTATTCAGTTAATCTGTTATAGCTAAATTTACTTTAGTGAAAATTCAGTTTTACAACTTGTGCATCATTAAAAAGCACCGCATTTTCTAGATTAGAAACCCACAGTTAAGCAGTCATTATGTGGTGTGTGAATTTGTAAGACAGCTGTGAAAACGAAGACTAAAGACTATTGAGGAGAAGTTAAAGTTAAACAAAGGCATAAATGAGAGCAAAATCTCCCAGTATCTCCATGTCGATTAGATGCCCCATAGCGCACGTTTTGTTCAGTTACCAGCAAGACAGTTTTTTCCAGCGACTGCTTTAAAATGACTGTCCCTCAAAACCCTGCATGCAGAAGGAGACTTATGAAAGAAACCACAAAGAGCCAAATAATCACTTTGAAGCAGCTACAGAGTTCAGTAGCTGAGAACGGAATAAAGGTGCACCAGTCAACCATATAAAGAGCTCTGGAAAGCACTGGCCTATATTGAAGGTTGGCACAGACGGATGAATGCTTTGTGCAAAATACTGCTGCTGGGAAAGTTGTTCAAGTCTGCTATAAAAATCATTTTTCAGCAGTGCATCGACAGATCGCAGATATTAGGCCAAATTAATATATCCGTGAAAGAAGGGAAATATTTTAACAACCTGAAGGAAAATTGGGACAAAAATATATGCGAATATACACAAAGGTGAAAAGATGTAATTGATGCAAAGTGTTTGTTGTTGTTGTTAAAGACATTTCTGCATGTACTGTGCATTCATAAAAGCAGAGGTTGACATTTACAGTTGAAGTGAGAATTATTAGCCCTCCTGAATTATGAGCCCCCCTGCATATTTTTCTGCATATTTTTTCCCCCATTTTCTGTTTAATGGAAAGAAGACTTAAGACTTAAGAGTGCTCTTAAGATTTAAGACTTAAGAGCACTCAATAGCTTCTGTTGGTTTTATTGGTCTAAATAGTTTTGGCATTTGTGGTGTCTAAAATGTTCTAAGTGGTCAAATGGACCATCTTTGAATGTCTGGGATATTCTGGATTTTTTTTTCCTGGATGTTTTGAGTCTCCTTCAAGTGCAATTTTGTTGCCTGCCAAAGCAAAAAATCTGATTGTTCAGAAAATATTAATAAACAGAATTTGTCCCAAATAAACTGCATAATATGTGGTGTCAATTATAGCTGTATCAGAAACAGTGCAATATAAACTGTTAAAAATATTCTAGAAATTGCTCTGGAAAGAAAGCAAGAGTGTAATATTAGACTAATAACTAGGAACTGTCATAGTGTTTACATAGTGTTTGCTCTTTTGCTGCTGTTATCACTTGTGTTATTTTCATTTTGCTTTCAACAAATGCATCTACCAGATGGTTTAATTTAAATATATTTCAATATACAGATGAAGTCTGAATTATTAGCCCTCCTGTTAACTCTTTATTCTTTTAGATTTTTTCCCCAATTTCGGTTTAACGGAGAAAAGATTTTTTTCTAAACATAATAGTTTTAATAACTAATTTCTAATAACTGATTTCTTTTATCTTTTCCATGATGACAGTACATAATATTTTACTATAGACACTAGTGTTCAGCTTAAAGTGCAATTTAAAGGCTTAACTAGGTTAATTGGGTTAATTATGTAAGTTAGGGTAATTAGGCAAGTTATTGTATAATAATGGTTTGTTCTGTAGACTGCCGAAAAAATATTGCTTAAGGGGGCTAATAATATTGACCTTAAAATGAAATGGTTTTAAAACAACTAAAAACTTTTTTTTTTCTAGCCGAAATAAAACAAATAAGACTTTCTCCAGAAGAAAAAATATTATAGGAAATACTATGAAAAATTCCTTGCTCTGTTAAACATCATTTGGGAAATATTTGAAAAAATATATATATAATAATAATTTCGACTTCAACTGTACTTTTTTACATTTACTTGGGTAAAATTGTGGGGTAACTTGTACTTTTTGAGTACATATTAAGATTTTTACTCTTACTCGAGTACATTTTTAGAGAAAAAAACTTTACTCTTAATCTGCTACATTTGGTGGCGTTCCTCCGTTACTCTCAAATGATAATGAATATGATTCATATGACTTGTTTGCAATGTTGCAAGGTGCATTGTTGGAGAGTTTGTGTCGTTAGAGGTTGCTATAGAGACGCATCTCCCGCTTTCGTTTAGAGTGCGCACCTGTGTTGGAATGATGCTGAAGACGTGCGAGTTTAACCACCCGCGGCCTCAAGTTTAGTCTCTGAAAAAAGAATAGTTTCAAAATGTGATACACACTGAACATTGAACTGACATAACAATACATACATGAATTCCAGCTCCAACCTTAAAAAACACATAGTGGTAAGTGTCTAAATTATAAACCCTATTAATAGTATTTTATAAATATGGGCACTTTTTACTTATTCTAATACCAAATTTCACACTGTCCAGGTGTTTTCTTTCATATGCTCTCTTGTGCATGCAGACAAACATCTCGTGAAGCCTACAGCCCTGCACATGTTTCATTCTAAACATTTCCACATTTCTACAAAACCAAATAATTTGAACAGCACGCTGTGACGTCTTTATTTACACATACGGACACCTCACAAAAGTATACAAGATACACAACCTGACAAAAGTCTTGTTGCCTATCCAAGTTTTAGGAACAACAAATAATAACTTGACTTCTAGTTGATCATTTAGTATCAGAAGTGGCTTATATGAAAGGCAAAGGCCTCTAGATTATGCTTATTTTACCAAAATAAATTATGATCATACCTTGATTTTTAATTATTTAATTAGGACAGTAAGGTCTGACTTTGCATAGACAAAAGTCTTGTCACTTAACAGAAATAATGTACAGTATAGAATATAAAGTCACGGTGCAGTGGAAAAAGAATTAATATTGTGTATGACTCCCATGAGCTTGGACGACTGCATCCATGCATCTCTGCAAAGACTCAAATAACTTATTAATAAAGTCATCAGGAATGGCAAAGAAAGCGTTCTTGCAGGACTGCCAGAGTTCTTTATCATCTTCAATGCCTCCTCCTTCATCTTACCCCAGACATGCTCAATAATGTTCATGTCTGGTGACTGGGCTGGCCAATCCTGAAGCACCTTGACCTTCTTTGCTTTCAGGAACTTTGATGTGGAGGCTGAAGTATGAGAAGGAGTGCTATCCGGCTGAAATATTTGCCCTCTCCTGTGGTTTGTAATGTAATGGGCAGCACAAATGTCTTGATACCTCAGGCTGTTGTTGTTGCCATCCACTCTGCAGATCTCTCGCACCCCCCCATACTGAATGTAACCCCAAACCATGATTTTTCCTTCACCAAACTTGACTGATTTCTGTGAGAATCTTGGGTCCATGCGGGTCCAATAGGTCTTCTGCAGTATTTGTGATGATTGGGATGCAGTTGAACAGATGATTCATTACCTTCTGCCACTTTTCCAAATGATCAACTAGAAGTCAAGTTACTATTTGTTGCTCTTACAACTGGGATCAACAACGAGACTTTTGTCAGGTAGTGTACATTAAGATTAAAAGATTAGAAGTAACCAATTTTTTCATTTAATCGTTTTTACTCTTAATTGAGTAACTTTTAAGATTGTTACTTTTACTTTTACTTGAGTATAGATTGGGTATACCCACCTCTTTATAAAAGCCACTTTCATCCAAAGCCAAAGCCATATTTGCATTGACCAAACATCAGAAAATCTAATATCATTGGGGTTGCATTTTGCATTCTCACTGAAGTACTCTGTATTATTAAAAATGTCCTATTCTGCAGAGTGGGCCTAAAACGTAGCCTTATTATTCGATTTATACAATTGGATGAATGCATAAATATATAAAAATATGGTTTATCTAATGGCTAAATATTAACCAAAGTATCATTTATTTTAACGAATGATAATATAAGCATATTTTAAAGCAGATAAGTTGCTTTTTGGAATAAGTACCCTTCCATTCATAGGTTATAATGATTTTGAAAGTCTCTTATGCTCTGCAAGGTCGCGTGTAAAACATTATTACATAAATGGCATTTTTATTTGAATATATTTTTAAAATGTAATTCATTCCTGTGAAGGCGAAACTGAATTTTAAGCAACTATTAGTACAATCGTCAGTATTACATGATCCTTCAGAAATTATTCTGCTCAAGGAACATCTATTATTAAGGGATTTAAGCAGACGACTGATTTCTTTTCATCATTTTTGTCAACATTTCAGTTTCACTTTAAAGGCCTTGTGCATATTAGGATACTTTGCTTATTAAAGAGCCTACAAGACGATGTCAAACTGAGCAAAACTATCTATCTATCTATCTATCTATCTATCTATCTATCTATCTATCTA
>CAIGQV010019356.1:8169940-8184202 GCA_903798115.1 Danio jaintianensis
ATCCATCCATCCATCCATCCATCCATCCATCCATCCATCCATCCATCGTTTTATCATTCTTTTGTTATATGTAGTTAGGTATCCATCCATCCATCCATCCATATATCTTCCCTTATTTATTTCATCACCTATCAATCCATCATCCATCTATTCATCCATCCACTGTCCCCATGACTTTACACTGCTGATATTTCACTGACAGTTGTGTGTGTGTTTTAATGCCTAAAAGGGTTTGTGCTGATGCAAGCTGTGAGCAAATCTGGCCATAAATCAGCACTTAAACCCAATTTAACTCTTGAGATATTAAAAAGACACCAACCAACAATAAAGTTACTTTCTTGGTTTGATTTCTAAACAAAGCGGATTGTAAAATGTTACTTTCAGTGACCTTGCCTTACTGTACTGATTTCTTCCCATAGAGTGTTTTGAACAGATGTTGCTGTTTCTCAGGTGTATCTGTGGCTCCACAGCAATTTCTCTGAAAGCATTAATGAGGCTAGTCAGCATGAAGGGTTTATGATTCAATTCACAAGCAATAGCTGTCTGCTGAACTTCTTGGTGCATTTCTGCTTGTCTTTTGCTCATTTTTGTTTTTCATACAAAGGTTTTATATTCTCACCCGACACTTTAGCTGTCATTTTTTCCCTCACTTTTTGAATCAGTTTTATTGTTTAGCAGCTTGTCCATGTCAGCGCGGGGTGTTGTGCATTCACTGTGAAGTTAAACCTGTGCCAGTGTTACACCACAACAGCGGATATAGTTCTGTGGGCTAAAGAGAGCACTAGCAGGATTTTAGGATATGTTATTCGGATCAAAGCTGTTGTTCTTTTTGAAAATGTTGCATCAAATTTCTAAGTAGTTTTGTAAGGCATTTTGAAGTGCATTGCAGATATTACAGAAGAAAATATTACAATTTAATCTCTGTCTGCAGCAACCGGAAAGTTACAATCAGGGTGCAAACTATTTTTGTTAATGTTAATATTTTGTGATAATGTGTAATACATGCTTCAGTCATTTATGTATTTATTTTTAATTACATCTAGTTTATTAATAAAACGTATTTAGGTTTTCAGTGTTTTGAGGGGTATTTAGTGTATTCTGACCTACAGTATCTTCAGTATCTTTCAGGCTACATGTTGATACAAACAGCTATTTTACATTTAAAGTGTCTTGTGAACACATACGATGTCCATATGTACTCTAGATCTGCCGGTTTCAGACTGTTGAATGATTATTTTTTTCTCTCGCATAGATTGATTGACGCGATTATGCATTAACAATGTTATGAACTGTTATAGGGGTGGTCAAATGTATATTTATATAATCTATTATTTTAATTAACAATAATATTATTTCAAATACAGATCAGAGTGAACTATTTCTCAGTATTAAAGGGCTGACTCCCCATACATCTTGTTTTGATGTCCTTCAGGGGGGGATCAAGAGTTAATTAGGAGGGTCAATCCCCCCTAAACCCCCCTGTAATTCACACCCTGCTTACAATAAAAGTTTATTCAGCTTAGTAATGCTATTGGTCCCACTATACATTAAGTGGGCTTAACTACTATGTACTACATCAGAAAAAAGTACAATTTACTTATTCAGATGTGCGTGTTATTCAGATTTACGTGTTCAGATTGTATTGCACAACACTTCTGGTGTTACTAAAGTAAGATATGGTATGGGACAGGTTTGGTGATATGGGTAGGTTTAAAGTCTGTGTGAATTGAAAGATTTACAGTGTTGATTTTGCTAGTGAACATTATTAGTCTTAAGGTGATCAATTAATCCATGCAAGTTAATTCACTGAAAAAATATTGGTAATCTTCAATCAAAGTCTGACCGTTTGCTTCAGCGTTTGGAGTGGCGGTCCTTCTCTGTTGATGTCAGTTTGGCAGTCACAATATTTTAAACCACGGCCTTTTTATCGTTAGATTGCTATGAGGTAATGATGCACAAAAAGAAAGGCCTGCCCCCCTACTCAATAATTCTTTTTTTAGTTGGAAGTACATCAACATACTAATATAAATGTCTTATAACTTCTGGTTAACAGAATTTAAAAGTTGCTTAAATTGTAAATAATGGGTCAACAGTGTATTTTTTACAGATGTAATATTACGGATGTACTTAAAAAATAATAATGTAAAAGCATGTACACGATAAATGTGAATCATTGTACAAATGATTAGTTTAAATGTAAGTGCTTGTAGTTAAAGCCACTTAATAGAAAGTAGGACTGAGCTATTAAACAACACTAACAATACTATGATACTCTGTGATGGTATTCTTTTCTGAACTTATAGTTCTGAATACCCTTGCGTGCAAAACAGGCATCGTTGTATATGGTTTTCATAAATTCATTCACCATGGTGTTGCCCAAGTCATTTTTTCTGGTAACAGATTGACCGCAAATGCAATTATATTTTCTAAATCATTAGATGTTAAAATATACAAATTGATTTATTCATTGACATACAGTGGGATTTGTTAGTAAGTTAGCTTTTAAAAGTTCTTGAAAACATTTTATTTATGAAAAGAATTAAAAAGAGTTTGTAGAATGCAAAGAGAAAAAGCAGTGAACCAAGTTCAAAATAACTGAATATTCTGCTCTGTGGATATAATGGTCATGAACCCATATATGTATCTAGGCATAACTTGGAAAAGCAAAGTTTGCTTAAATAAAGCGCAGACAGGACATTTCTATCTAATATTGTGAGTGCTGCTTGTGATAACGCTACTGTGTTGTCATGGCAACACTGGTAAATTCAAGAGTTCACACTTAGCTGATGATTTATCATAAGCTTGTTTGGCATGCTGTTCCGGGAGAGAGTCCTGAGCTCAAGGGCTCAGGTAGATCTCAAAAACTCCCCTGCTAATGTGGCTAAGGTGAACTACTTTGAGAAGGAAAAATGCTGATGCTGGGAGCTAGACAATAGTCCATTGGCTTGGTCTGTTACATATGATGCATATCTTTGGACGGTGGGAGGAAACCGGGGGACCCATCCACGCAGACACAGGGAGAACATGCAAACTCTGCACAGAAACGCCAACCGGCCAAGCGAGGACCAGAGCTGGCGGTGTTCTTGCTGTAGGGCAACAGTGCTAACCACTGGGCCGACGTGCCACCAAATCTCGGAGAAAAAAGGGGAGGAGAAGGGGAGGAAGGGGGGTTTATCCAGACGAAGATATTAGTGGAAAGAAGACTGTGGTGACTTAGGAATTATATGATTGGAGGATCATGATTAGCTAATGCAGGACTGGCTGTGGTAAATCATAAGCACGTGATCCTCTCGAAATTAGTTTATAAATAAACTTCACTTAATGCCTCTCCAATGTGGTTATTTTATTGACTATTGTAAGTATAATCTAAGTTATTGAGTTAAATTTAAAAAGTCTTCCAAAATAATATTAATTAATAGACTAATAAAAATAATGATTGCAAAGGGGCGTCACGGTGGCGCAGTGGGTAGCACGTTCGCCTCACAGCAAGAAGGTCGCTGGTTCGAGCCTCGACTGGGTCAGTTGGCGTTTCTGTGTGGAGTTTGCATGTTCTCCCCGTGTTCGCCTGGGTTTCCTCCGGGTGCTCCGGTTTCCCCCACAAGTCCAAAAACATGTGGTATAGGTAAATTGGGTAGGCTAAATTGTCCGTAGTGTATGAGTGTGAATGAGTGTGTGTTGATGTTTCCCGGTGATGGGTTGCAGCTGGAAGGGCATCCGCTGCGTAAAACATGTGCTGGATAAGTTGGCGGTTCATTCCGCTGTGGCGACCCCGGATTAATGAAGGGACTAAGCCGAAAAGAAAATGAATGAATGAATGATTGCAAAGCAATTTTTAATTCAGTTTTAGACCAAGTTTTTTCGGTTTAGGCCCAGAATATAATTTCAGTGGATCCATACTTCATCGCATTTGCCATCGCATAGCGTCGCATAGCCTGTGCAGCATGTTTTGATGTCCAAATTACAGGGAAAAAAAGCAATTTATTTAGTACAAGTTCCTGTGCGGTCACACTTGGCGCACATCCTTTGTGACGACTCTGGCTAATAACTCACTTTGTAATGAACTATATTGAATTAAAAAAGAAAGCACAACACATAAGTCTCCCTGACCTCTGGACCCAAACCTGTGCCTTTTTTTCCATGCAGTAAACTTTTCTAAACAGCTCCTCAATTGGAACTGTTAACCTACAAGTCATCGTTAGGACACTCGCACCGAAATCAGCAAGCACCGCTAGCAGGCTGTTCATGAAAGAAGTTCAGAAGCTTTTCTTAGCAAAGGCTTTAGTGTTCTTAAAAAAAAAAAAAAAAAACGGTGGAATTTGAAGCCTCGTAAGTGTTTTTAGTCTGTGTGTTTGTGCTTCTTTTTGAGCCGAGCCAGAATGCACTCAAACCTTTCATGCTCTCACAATAATTTCTGTGCCAGAAGCGTTCTGTAGGCTTTACCTCTTTACCTTTTCCCTTCTTTAAACCCAATTTCACAGCGAAAAGCCAATCAAAGCTTGACAGGTGCTGGAACAATTACAGATTGTGCCCTAAAAGCCCCATCTAAATTCTATTTCAGGATTTGCGTATGCTTTTTTATCCAATGAGTATGAAAAATAAGTGTTACAAATGCGCAGGAGAATCTTGTAATGATGCTTTTGCCTGACTTCTGCTTCGCGCACACTGGAAAATTGGCTACTAATAAAATGCTGGAAGATGAAAAACACTTAGGTTGAATTCATTTTCTTGCTTCGATAAGAAGACATTCAAGATATTTAGTCTCAAAAATATACTTTAAAAACATTAAATGAATGGTTAATTTCAAATTCAAGCTAATGAATGCAAATCCAGCTGAAGTTGTAATTTTTTTAAACAAAGCTTCCTTATGGATGTGACATCTGTCTGTTATGGATGTGACAGATGTGAAACTGGCATTTTTATGACTTTGTCTACATTTTCACACATTTTTTATTTATTGACCAGAGACAGTACTGTAAAACGGGTGACACGGTGTCTCAGTGGTTAGCACTGTCACCTCACAGCAAGATGGTTGCTGGTTCGAGTCCCGGTTGGGCCAGTTGTCATTTCTGTGTGGAGTTTGCATATTCTCCCCGTGATCGTGAGGGTTTCCTCCGGGTGTTCCGGTTTCCCCCACAGTCCAAAGACAAGTGCTATGGGTGAATTGAATAAGCTAAATAGGCCATTGTGAATGAGTGTGTATGGATGTTTCCCAGTACTGGGTTGCAGCTGGAAGGGCATCCGCTGTGTAAAACATATGCTGGATAAGTTGGCGGTTCATTCCGCTGTGGTGACCCCTGATGAATAAAGGGACTAAGGCAAAGGAAAATGAATGAATGAGCACTGAAATACAAGCCTACACAAACAACTTAGAAAAGGTTTTACTATGCTGGCAAGCTTGATATTTGCATAGAATTACTCAATTAGTTTTTAGTTGGTTTTTTTTGTTAATAGTGCAAGGTTGGTCATCCAACCTTTATTCTCAAGCCTGCATTTTTTATAGCTTGGCATTATTCCGTTTGGAAACAGAATAAGTAGGTCTGTGTTTGGTAGTTTTCCCAATTTAGCCGTGTAATGTGCAAATCAGCATTGTTTATGTGCATGCCAATGACCTATAAAAGATCTCGCTAACTTTATCGGAGGGTGGATAAAATAACAGAGCCCTCCTAACAATATATTGATCTGGAAAACCTAATAAGGAGCAGCTCCAGCTTTTGTCTTTAGAACAGCTTCCAACAATCTCGAGTGGAATATTGCACAATCCTTCAAAGTAGAAAAGCCTCCATTCTGTGAGGGATGAAGAAAGTAAGAGTGTATCTCTCGCTTTGTTCTTCAGGAATTCACTCCAGGAAGCAATTCTCTCTATGAAGCTCTATATGGTAGAACAAGATGTATAGAATTCTTTTTTTTAGGTTACTTTTTTGTACACTACCATCCAAAAGTTCAAAAATGGCCACTTTTATTTAGCAAGGATGAGTTAAATTAACCTAAATTGTCTGTAAAGCGCAAATATGTTCATTTTAATATCCCCAACCCTAATACATACATCTATACATCAAATTACTCAATACAGCAGAGCATGTTGGCACACCAACACTAACAACCATTTGGCTTGCACTACTCCATCATGGAACCTTAAGCAGAAGCCTCAACCCATCATTATACTGTGTGCTATATTAAGTTTTTGCATGCTACTCTTTCTGTAACACTGCCGCAAATGGGCAGTATACATAGGGGTACAGAATGCTCTAAAAAAATGTACTCTTAACATAGGAATATATAGAAATCAACTGAATTTAAGTTTCTTTTTTAGGTTCTTTTTTTTTCTTTACACTACCATCCAAAAGTTAAAAAAAATTATACTTTTATTCAGCAAGGATGTTTTAAATGAACCTAAATTGACTGTAAAGACATTATTAGAAAGCACAAAGATGTAGAAGTTCATTCTAGAATGCCACATACTACTTATCATACTTATACTATGACTTCAAATAGAGGGTATAGGCTCATTAGATATAGTTTATACATTGGACAAGATGTCCCGTTTTGGTGTCTGCACCAAATTACATTTAAAAGTCATTTTATATACTTATAAATGCCATATTAATGGGACACTATTTTTTTGGAAATAGGCTTATTTTTCCAACATAGGCTCATTCTGAAAACGTAGCCCTATATACATTTCTGGAGATCGCGAATTACGTAGCCAAAAGTACGTATGGCTGCATCTTGTCTTTAAAACGAACGCTACGGGGCGGTATGACGCCGTTCCTTTTCACGCTTACCAGCTGACCACTTACCTCCGTATGGGCGGCTTTCCCACTGTTACCAGTTTGTCAGTGGCTCGCCATGTACGTCGGTAGACTTGAGACACTGAGCGGAGTTAACCACAACAATGGGTTTGAGTCTGGCGAAGAACGGTTCCAGAAAGCAGATAAGACAAAAACAGAAGCCAAAAAATAAAATAAACAAGTAAATTCAGGGTGAGAATGTGGTAAAATCTGAAAACGTGGTAAAAATCAGGTGAGGGCTTTTCTTTTTCTGGATTGCCTTTTAAAACTGTTGATTGGGTTTCAGGAAGTGGGTGGGTGGGTCAATCTGTGCTTTTGAAAACAATATTGGTTGGGTTTAGGGAAGGAGGAGGGTGGGTCAGTTGATCAGTCAGTCAGTCAGTCATTCAGTCAGTCAGTCAGTCAGTCGACAGTGGCCTCTGGTGGATTTATACGAGAACAGCACGCGCGAATGACACTCGGGAGAGAAATTTGAGATCTCAAAAAGCGTACACAGCGTACACAGCGGCCTTCACAGTGTGAAAACAAAAACTGCAAAAAAACGTACCTCCTGGGATGTATTTGGTGCTCTCCAGAAACGAGCCTGGGTTGCATTTTTCAACTCCCCTAGAGTTGAGTTTTACCATGTTTGAATCCATTCAGCCAATCTTCTGGATCTGGGAGCACTTTTAGCTTAGCTTAGCTTAGCTTAGCTTAGCATAAATCATTGAATCGAATTAGACCATTAGCATCTTGCTCAAAAAATTCCAAAAAAGAGTTTAAATAATTTTCCTATTTAAAGCTTGACTCTTCTGTAGTTACACCAAGCACTAGGACTGACGGAAAATGAAAGTTGCTTTTTTCTAGGTCTGTATTGAACTTTACTCTCATTCCGACGTAATAATCAAGGAACTTTTTCACTCTACAATGGCTGCAGCATGCAAAATGATATTACACAGCACTTCATTGAACATGTATTATACATATAGACATCTCCATTTTGGAAGAACTCAATATATATTGTACAATTGCAGATTAATTACGTTTATATGCTATCCGACATATACACAACTCCTTAACATTTCTAATTCCGACTGTAATGTAATGTGCACTTTTTGTAAAGCTGCTTTGGAATGATAATTATTGTGAAAAATGCTATACAAATAAACTTGAATTGAATTGAATTGAACAGTGCTGATACCTAGTTACATAGCAGGGTACTATTTTCTGGTGCTGCGTAATATCAGTTTCAGATTTAATGTTTCAAACTATTTTGTCAAAATGAATCATCAAAAAAATGTATAAAATAACGTTTAGTCACCATATAGCATAACAGATTTATTTTTAGATTACAACAAAAATGTATATAAAGACAGAATATATTAAAATATTTACTTAAAAAAAGGAGTCATGCTGAATTTAGTTTTAATATTTAGTGCTATAAAAGTATAGTTATAATAATATAAAAGTATTCACATTTAAAATGACTAGTGATTTAATGATTAGTATTTTGGCCTACACAGTCTTTAAATAAAGCCTTTTAATATGCCATTAATTGTTTTTGTTGTAATTATGCCTGACAAGATATTTTTGAATATAAACTGTTACACTAAATGACATTTCAGTGGGTGTCTTCTGTAAATTATGTTAAAATTAAGAGAGCAAAAAAATTAAACAGGACACATTTTAATGTACAGGAACTAAATTAAAGCTGATTAACACTTGAATAGTTTTGATACTTGAAAACACCTTTGTCTTTGACCCACATATTACTTTTTCTCATTGCTCAGGAGACTAGGATTTATTCCCACACAAGGTCTTTTCGTCGGCCTTAGATAAAGACTTTATTGCGGTCTAGCAGAGCTGTAATGAATTTCTGCTTTGTGAAGCTCTTAATATAAAGTTTTTGATATTGTGTTTTTTTGATAAAGGTGCAGAAAAGGTTTTGGTGGTAATCTCTGAAAGTGCACTTTTCTTTTCAAAATGTTGGCCTTTTGCCACTTTTATTTGCTGAGAAAATATAGAAAGGGCAGGTTGTGATTGGGAGAAAAGTATCAGGCTGTCAGCGTTTTCTCAGATGCTTTTCCAATAAAATCCACATAAAAATAAATTGATCGTAGAAGAATTAGATTTTGGCAGGTTGAAGACAATTAAAATTGACATTTAAGATCTACAGGCACAATGGGAGATTATTGGTGTCTTCTCAGGAGGAACATCTGGAAAGCAGGAAACTTAAAGGGATAGTTCACCCAAAAAGGACTAATTTCATATATGTTTATGAAATGAAAAAAATGTTCAGTGCGGTGCAATTGTTTTTTTTACATTACATAAGCATCTATAACCTTTTTTTTTTTTTTTTCGTTTTGAGCATTATAAACTCTAGATGATGGATAGTAAAGCCCAAATTCTCTTCTTTCCAAAGATACATGAACTGTGAATGTAGACCCAATTATTCAGCAACTGTTACTGTTTCAGTCATTTTTGAGAAAGTGCCTCTGACGGTGAAGGAGAGAAGGACACTGATATAGTCTCTGAAAACTGTTTGCAGTGATATAGTCTCTGAAAACTGTTTGCAGAAATCTCATTTGGTATGTTATCTTCATCAAATTCGAAATATAAACTCTCGAGACACTTGGCTTTCAAGGCATTTTTTTTTCTAGGTTATTACAAGACAAAACAAATATTGAACGCAGTACCATTTTTCTTTCTCATTACTTGATAATGTAGAACTTTTTATATTTTTTTAGCATGAAACTTTCTAGATGGACCATTGTAAAGGTCAAAGTTGGGCTCCACGGTGTTGGAAAAAAATGACATTACGATATTTTGTTTTGCTGCAATTTATATTATGATATGTATACAAATTTCACCAGATAGCTTGAATAGCTCTATTTGGAAAGAATTCATTAATTTAGACTGATTGGGATTGTTCTAGAAGATTATAGGGGTTTTCTGGATGGTTATTTGGAAGATAGGAGTGAAATATTTTACATTACAGTATTCAGAAAAAATAGATGTAAAATAGAAGATGTAAAAATAGCACCGCATAGTCTTCATTGTATAAATAATTCCGAAAAAACATCTTTATTAGAGTAACAAACAGTACAATTTCATGTGCCTAAATACTTTAAACTCTTGTACCTGTATGCTCACGCAGTCACAGGCCTTAAAAACACATGCAAATGATAAACCTTCACTCCATTATGGTTAAATTCTTCAGTTACTCCAAAAATCTTCTGTGTTCTGAACTTGGGCTCCTGGTAAACTTTAAACCCTAACATATAAACTCAACATTGCACTTCCTGCGATGTCCACATTGCGATATCGATGCTGAAACGATATATTGTGCAGCCCTAGCTCAAAGTGTAGTCTTTCCAATGATTGATCCAACTAAATAATGTTTGTAGCACACTAGGGTCAAGAACTGTTACTATTTTAAGTTAGGTAGGTGTAAATGCCCATAAGTTGGGTGCTGGCTAACAGGTTAATGGAAAAACAGAAATCATTTGAGAGATACGAGTTCGAGTAAGTGATGACAGAATTGTAATTTTGGGGTGAGCTAAAAGTCTCCAATCGCACAGTTTAGTCTCACTGCTGTCTTAGAAAAACAACTGAGATGAAAGCGCTTTGAGCCAGACTGAAACTTGCATTCCCCATTATAACTCAACACAAGCCCTGATGCAGACGAGGCTGTAATTCAGTCTTTCTGTGTGAGCGTCGACCACTCTTCCTGATGCAATTTGTCCACGCTCGGCATATGCCGTTATAATTTTCCCATGTGATGACAAATAATGTTGCTATTTTTGTGACAGATGCGCCTGCAATTCTGGCACTGGCAATGTGATCTTTTTGTAACTCGGTTCGCTGGCACGTTCCGCTTTATAAAAACCACATATCTAAGTGCTAATTGTCAGGTCTCTTTAATTGCAGAGACACGCCGCTAATTACCTGTCAACATAATGTGACCCACCTTTGCAGCTGCATTTGTAAATTACTTCACAATTTAACTCTTTCTTTTTTTATTCCATTCGTGAATTCGGATGCATGTAAAGGTAGTTGTTAAATGTAATTAGATTCATTTGAGGAGACAAAATGACTCCATGTTCAGCAGCGAGGTATGGATTTGACTGAAGAAAGAGCCCAAGAATTGACTATAGAGCTGGCGAGGTGAGATTTGATTACGGTTTGTTTAAAATGTGTGTGCGCGTGTGTGAGGTATTTTTCAAAAGGGACAGATAATATGCCACACTGCAGGGTCTCCCCCAGGAGGTATGGGCATGCATCATTACTCATATTTTTTCCTCTCATATTCTGCCAGGTTTTCATTTTCTTCTTCTCATTCGCTCGCTCTCTCTCTCACTCCG
This sequence comes from Danio jaintianensis, assembly GCA_903798115.1. NCBI lineage: Eukaryota > Metazoa > Chordata > Actinopteri > Cypriniformes > Danionidae > Danio > Danio jaintianensis. The sequence goes on from CAIGQV010019356.1 coordinate 8,181,072, forward strand.
CTGTCTATCTTTCCCTCCCCTTTCCTCTCGCTATATGTGAGCAAATATTCACTTTGTGCTAAAAAGAGAGTATCTGTGTTTGACAGGCCTTTCTTGTCCCAGCATGCTATTATTACAGGAGCAGTTTTGCAAATTTTGTTTACACAAGCGGTTCAAGGTTTACGTTCAATTCTGGGTCATTTCTTTTAACTGCATTATAGTTTAGAACTTCAAAATTGAGATTGTTGGTGACTGGATTACTGGAAATTTTAAGGGATAGTTTATCCAAAAATTAAGATAAGCTTGTAATTTTTGTCTCCCTTGTATGGTTTTAAACCTTTATGAGTTTCTTTCATCTGTTTGAACACAAGAGAAGATATTTTGAGGAATTCTGGATTCTGGTACTTTTTGACGTCCATAGTAGGACAAAAATACTATGGAAGTATTAATTAAGGTTCAAAGAAGGGACAAACTCAAATAGGTTTCCAACAAGTGAAGGGTAAATGATGGCAGAATTTAAATTTTTGGGTGAACTATGTCTTTAAAAGGTTTAGGTGAGCCAAAATGGAAAAAATATTACAAATATATAGTTTTAAAAAGTGCTGTAGAACATAGTTTTAGACATATTCATTCATTCATTCCTTCATTCATTTTTCCTTCGGCTTAGTCCCTCTATTCATCAGTGGTCGCCACAGCAGAATGAACCGCCAACTTATTCAGCACATGTTTTACACAGCGGATGCCCTTCCAGCTGCAACCCAGTACTGGGAAACATCCACACACACTCATTCACACACATACACCACGGCCAATTAAGTTTATTCAATTCACCTAGCGCATGTCTTTGGACTGTGGGGGAAACCGGACCACCCAGAGAAAACCCACACCAACACAGGGAGAACATGCAAACTCCACACAGAAACACCCAGCCAGGACTCGAACCAGCAACCTTCTTGCTGTGAGGCGACAGTGCTAACCACTGAGCCACCGTGTCACCAGATATATTAGGATTAGGTTAGGATAATTAGGCAAGTTATTGGATAACAGTGGTTTGTTCTGTAATCAATCAAAACATTTAAATGAATTAAATTCATTTAAAAAATGCTTTGATTCAAGCCAAACTAAAAGATGATTTTGCCCAGAAGGAAAAAAATTTATAGGAATTACTGTGAAAAATGTCTTCCTCTTTTAAACAACATTTGGGAAATATTTGAAAAAGAATACAAATTTTACAGGAGGGCTAATAAGTCAAATTTACTTATTTATTTTTCTTTTGCAAGTTTTTTTATTCAGTTTTTTTTAATTGCATGGGGTTTTTTTATCTTAAGTGTTATTTTCTTAATTAATTTATTTCAAATAATATTGTTTGTTAAGTATTGTTTTACCTAGTTACCACCTACCACTTGATTTTACGTCGCAATACATTGTTTCAAGTGCATTTTACTCTCTTTGTAAATTTATATGAAGAATGCAGCACTGAATTTCTTTTGAAGTTTATGTTTTACCTAAGAATATGAAGTAAACAATACAGCAGATTTTTTTGTCACAATATGATAACATACAGACACAAATAAAAAAAATGAACTGAATACAGGTACCTCAATATTTGATGCTCAATACACAATAATGGCAACAGTATTTTTTATTGTCATTTTGAATAGAAAATGTTCCCCAGATGTCATAAAACAGCAACAAATGCAACTGAAAAACAGTTAAAATATTCTCCCAGTGCATGATGGCAACACCAGTGTAAGATATTTGAGCAAGTTTTACTTAATTTTCTATTATTCCTCATACTAAATATTTTTGAACTTACATTTTAAAAATTTCTGTTGTATTTGAATGCTTTTCTGTTGTATATTTACTTCATTGCAGAATCAGATTTATCAATGGATAAGACTTTAGAACATTAAAAAAAAGAAAAGTGGCAAAATGAACCTCGTTGGTTATCACACCTCAAGCAAGCATGACCAAATTTGAATGTTTTATATGTGAAGCTGAAAAAAGACTTGATTTATATGGGTTTATCAGTATAGATATGTTTTGAAGCATCAGAGATTTCCGCAGAAATATGAGCCAAGGTTGTTTCCAGTCATTTTAAAGATGTAAATGCAGCAGTGTTGATAAAATAAGTCAGAATGATGCTCCCCAGCAACATTTTTTCTGCGTGCCTGGCAACCCGTCATGATTGATGGGTCAGGATGGCCAACCTGGATGGTTATGCAAGATGAGCCCTCATAATTTGCAATGATAAATCGCTAAGACAGGAACCAATTTGTGTGAGAAATCAAGCTCCTATATCATCCTCGAAGCTTTTTGTGGCAAAGTGCCTGTCCTCGCTGGAAAAAACAAACTAGTTTTATTAAGAATTCAAATGAGATAGGATCTGTTTAACATAATGGAATGTAGTGCAACAGAAGGAGATGCTCAGAAGGATCTCAGACGTTCTCTGGTTACACAGAGAAAGGAGCATGTAGAGCATCCAAAAGAGGATTAAATGTTTATTAATTAATGTGTGGAGAAAAGATGATGCATTGGCAGAAATGGTGCAGTGATTCTTAAGATACAGTAAGAGCTGTATCGTTCATTTCATTCATTTTCCTTTGGCTTAGTCCCTTTATTCATCAGGCGTCGCCACAGCGGAATGAACTGCCAACTTATTCAGCATATGTTTTACACAGCGGATGCCCTTCCAGCTGCAACCCAGGACTGGGAAACACCGGTACACAATCATTTGCACGCATACACTTTTTAGCCAATTTAGTTTATTCAGTTCACCTATACCGCATGTCATTGGACTGTGGGGGAAACCAGAGCACTCGGAGGAAACCCACACAGAAATGGCAACTGACCCAGCCGTGACTCGAACCAACAACCTTCTTGCTGTGAGGCAGCAGTGCTAACCACTGAGCCACCGTGTCGCCCTAGAGCTATATCATAAATGCATAATTCTAAGATATGTATTTATTTTATTATATTATATGCTGATGAAAATTCTAGTAAATACTTTTTTTAGCAAATATTCATAATTTATTGAAAGTTAATAATAATAAAATATGTGAATTTATATATATTTTTACCTTATTGGTGCACACTTTCTTATACGTTTTGTTTTGTTTTGTTTTGTTTTGTTTTGTTTTGTTTTGTTTTGT
>CAIGQV010019356.1:8184212-8197681 GCA_903798115.1 Danio jaintianensis
GTTTTGTTTTGTTTTGTTTTGTTTTGTTTTGTTTTGTTTTGTTTTGTTTGTTTTGTTTTGTTTTGTTTACCAATTGTTTATTTTTATTAAGTCATTTTTTTAAATCATGGGAGGCATTTTTTATTTATTTTGCTTTATTATTAAATAGAACTAAAAGTTAATGTTAATATAAATTAAATGTGCTGCATTTGTGATCAAGTGCATGGTTTAGACACACACACACAAGCACACGCATGCATTTAAATTTGAACATTTAAATTCTCTGAAAGACTAACCTTGGTTTAATAAATAATTAAATCATTAATTAAGTTTGTAGATGTTAAACATTCAAAAGCACTTTTCAGATTGTTTAATACAAAATGTATCATTAACATTATATATATATATATATATATATACATTTGAGATATGCTTGCACTGAGAATACAGTTTATTAACAGCTAAATATATTACTTGTGTAAAATGATTGACAGGTATAAAGTGTTTATGATTGGCTCACAGCATGCAGGCCAGCCTGGACTATCTTCTGTCATTTACACAGCCTATAGTGAAGTTTCTGAGAACTTCATTTTCAGTGATATCTGTCAGCAGACATATGCCGATATTGAATAATTGAATACATTCAGTTTTCAGTTTCAGTTTTTGGGTGAACTATCCCTTTAACTAAATTCACGACAAAAACTACAAAAGCTTTTATTACACGTAGCTGATGTTAATTTCTTAAGTAGGGTTAAAATTGTTGTCGTAATCTGATTACAAATAATATAATATATAAATTCTATTAATAAAATTATAATATATAAACAAAATATAATTGTTTTAATAAGTCTTTGTCATATTTTTAACGACCTATCTGCAATCTGTCAGGTAATCTGTCAACACAGTTTGTGCCTCTTCTGAAACTCTTATGATAAAATAAAATATCCCATGTGTGATTTTTTTTTTTCCCCTTCCCTTTTTATGGGCTTTATCATTTGTGCCCACATATGTTGTAGTGAAAAGCTGATATTGGCATATGAGTTATGTGCAGCCTAGCAGGCTAACGGTAGGCTAAGTTTACCCTCCCTGCCAACACCATGCTTTTATAATCTTGACCCCATGCGAGGAGGGGTTTTGTTTGGTGAAACTTTCCTCTCCACCCATAACATGGCCTCTGCATACAATGGAAGTGATGCTATCTCTGCGTCTGCACAGGAAGAGAGGAAATGAACACATCGGAGGGTGGACTGTACTACATGCAGCTACATGCTAGATAGTTATCTGCCAAATACCGGATGATTCTTGACCTTTTTCATCATAATTAATACTTAGATTTCTTGTTGTAGGCTTTCTTCCGTTCGAATCCTTCTCACAGCGCTTACAGCCACATCCTCGGCTATTCGTAATTCATGATACACTCGCCGGAATAATTGTGGAATACATAACAATATAAGTTAGGTATATGGACTCTCTAAAATTCACCACTCCTATTTATGATATTTACATACGAAGAGAGGATGCCAACCATTAAGGACTTTAAGGACAACACATACACTTAATTCACAAATACACTTTATTAAACACATCACATATATGCTATAAAATTGCAGGTTAACTATGTCTGTATATAATAACTTAATATGATTGTAATGCAATAATGTGCACCTTTAGTAAAGCTGCTTTGAAACAATTATTATTGTAAAAAGCGCTATACAAATAAGCCTGAATTGAATTGAATTTAATATTTACTCTGAAATATATTTGTGCACATTTTTTTTTGAGTAAAAAATAGTCAATAAATAATTAGGATCTTGAGAACTAAATTGAAATTAAAGTAAAAAATAGTCAATTGAATCAAAACAGTTAACATCTTCACTGCAAAAAAATAAATGTTTTTCTTAAAGTTTTTGTCTTGTTTGTAATCCAAATATTTTTAAAAAATCTTAAATTAAGACGCATTTTGTTGACAAGTGAAAAACAAATATTTAAAAAATTTAAATATTAATATAGGAAATTAAAATTGTATTAATAATTATTAAATATTACTTAAATTTAAATTGTAATTCATTTGTATTTTTTTACTTTAATAGTAATTTCAAATGTACAAATTTTCAGAAAAAAATCTGTCAAAATGAAGTGAGTTTCTCCTTAAAACAAGCAAAATAATCTGCCTGTGGGCAAGTAAAATAATCTAAAAAAAATGTTTATTTTGCTTACCCCGCTGGCAAATTATTTAGTTTGTTTTGTGGAAAAAAAATTGCTTAAAACGGACTTGTTTTTTCCCGTGTTTTTTTATTTGTTTTGTTTTACTGGTCTACAAAATGCTTCTTGATTTAAGAATATTTAGATATTTGGACTACAAACAAGACAAAAATTATAAGTAAGAATAGCGTTTAATAGCATATAAACCCAACATTTCTTACTTTAAGCTTCCTGAATAAAGTTTCACAGGGTGTGGAACAGAATCCAGTTCACTTGAACTCTCTGTATAACTTCACAGAACAGGAAAAGACTTAAAAAAAAACTGATTACTTAAACTTGTTTTGTCTGGAACGCCACTCGCTGGCTAATTAGACGCAAATAGACTTTTGATTTATCATTTCCTTGCTTGTTCCCTTTCACCAGGCAAGTGGAACAGAGCCAAGATATTTAAGAAGAATGGGTCAAAGATTAAAGTTCTAGAACATGCCATTCTTGCTATAAAGGAAGCTTTTAGATCCATCCATCCAAGTATCATTTTTTTTTAATGATAACTTATTCGTGTGAAGCCAATTTTCTTCAGTCTTCACGTAATGTGATCAGAAATTATTTAGAGATTATTTTAATATGCTGACAATTCTTCTAAAGAATCACATATGATTATTATTATTATTATTATCATCGGTGTTAAAACATTTGCAGAAATTAATATTTGCTGTAGGGCGACACGGTGGCTCAGTGGTTAGCACTGTCGCCTCACAGCAAGAAGGTCGCTGGTTCGAGTACGAGCTGGGTCAGTTGGCATTTCTGTGTGCAGTTTGCATGTTCTCCCCGTGTTGGCGTGGGTTTCCTCCGGGTGCTCCGGCTTCCCCCACAGTCCAAAGACATGCGGTATAGGTAAATTGAATAAACTAAAATGGCCGTAGTGTATGTGTGTGCATGTGAGAGTGTATGGGTGTTTCCCAGTACTGGGTTGCAGCTGGATGTGCATCCGCTGTATAAAACATGTGCTGGATAACTTGGCGGTTCATTCCGCTGTGGCAACCCATGATGAATTAAGGGACTAAGCTGAAGAAAGATGAATGAATGAATATTTGCTGTTAAATTACCCGCATTGAAAAAGGATTGTAGCTTCTATATATAAGCACACACAGACACACACAGACACACACACGCACACACACACACACACGCACACACACGCACATGCACACACACACACAATGTTGGTGCATTACCAAAACGTTTCTGTAATGGTTAAGGTGCAATGTAAGCTCTCAGTCATTATTATTTATAATACTAAAATATAATTGTTGTTATCCATGGTTTTTATCCAATTTATCATATTACAAAAAAGCCAGAAAAAATAGTAAAGCACTTTTTTTTAACTACAATGACAAGTTATTTACAAGTCCTTTTTTAATGGTTGAATGTTATGCTTGATTCATTTCTCCCCTCGAAAAAAGAAAAATGTGTTGGCTCAAATTTTGGGTATAAAACAGGAATTTCCAACGGCTATTAAATTGTTTTTGCTTGTTATTTGCCTAATAAATGACAATACAATTTTTAGTTGTTGACATTACTATAGGATTCTTTCATTCATTCATTCATTTTCTTTTCGGCTTAGTCCCTTTATTAATCCGGGGTCGCCACAGCGGGATGAACCACCAACTTATCCAGCATATGTTTTACGCAGCGGATGCCCTTCCAGCTGCAACCCATCACTGGGAAACATTCATACAGACTCATTCACACACATACACTACGGACAATTTTAGCTTACCCAATTCACCTATAGCGCATGTCTTTGGACTTGTGGGGGAAACCGGAGCACCCGGAGGAAACCCACGCGAACACGGGGAGAACATGCAAACTCCACACAGAAATGCCAACTGACCCAGCCGAGGCTCGAACCAGTGACCTTCTTGCTGTGAGGCGAACGTGCTACCCACTGCGCCACCGCGTCGCCCCTATAATAGGATTCTTATAATACATTTTTAAGCACCGTATATGTTTCAAACAGCTATTGGAGTCATTAGAGGAGACTTCATAGGTGTAGTTCGGGGTGAGTGTTGGTTTGCTTGTTTTCAGGACTCATTATCATGGGCAAAATACTGTTAATCCTCGTACACATTCCAGAGGAAGTGGGTGGAGACATTGAGATAGGGTGTAATTCAGTCTGAAAGGTATCAATTAATGAGTTCGTTTTTATCTCGCCCAACAGCAGCAAAGGCCATTTTCCTGTTACACGTTTTTTTTTTGCTCTAATGAAGGCTACATAATGTTCAAAAAATGATTTAGTCACAAAGCTGTAAGTATGGAAAGGCTTTGCATTCAAAGCTTTTTTTGAAGTTAAAGGGGCCATGAACTGAGAAATTCTAATTCCCTTGATCATTTGACATATAATTGCTCTATGAAAACGAAAGTTTCAGAACTCAAAACTTTCTTGTTAGTCTAAAATCAGCTTAAATTGAAGCCAATCTGTCAAAACGGTTTAGAAAGTGACACTTAACATTGATGGTGTAGCTAAGCTCCGCCTCCAGAGAAGATCATCAATGCCTCTTCTACATCACTGTCTGAGCTCCTCCCTCAGATTCATTCTGTAGTAGGTAAATAATGAAAAGCAAAGGTTTACATAGAAACAAATAATAAAATTCATGGAAGACAACAAAATATGTTGTACAGGGACAAGACGTTCAACAACACCTAGATCGTTAAAATAGAGCGCATAGTCTTTCTATTGTAGTCTTTCTGATTAGAAATAAGTCATTATTTTAATTATATATAATCATAGATGGATCTTCTGATAGGAGCAGCTTTCAAACAGTCCCATGTCTGTGTGTATTTGATCCCAACATTAGAAATATGTCATTCTTTTAATTATATATAATCATTGATGGATCCTCTGATAGATGCAGCTTTCAAACAGTCCCATGTCTGTTTCTGTGCTCAGTGAAAAGCAAGAAGCTATGATCATTGTAGCCAATCGCTGATATATCTGTTGACTAATCAGAAGTATTTTAGAATCCACTCAACAGCGCTTCTCAAAATGCTAGTGGCAAATCCTTTTAACGTTACATTTTTTAAATTTCAGTATATTGTTATTGAAGTCTGTACTTTTGACAGCACTAGTGCCGACTAAATTGGATTCGACAGTAATATTAAATAACACAAGTGCGAGTAACTGTATTTTCTAACTGATTACTATTGATTTGTTTCTATGATTCTTGTTTTTATGAATTTCTAACCAAAATCACAGCAATGTCTGTTTATGAAGTTTACATGAACATTTTCAAATATCCAAACTGCTGACCAATTATAGCAATGGGTGTTTAGTCTTAGTCTACAATCTGCACAACTGTTATTCAAATTGTGTGTACCAATGAAGGCAGTCAGAACAGAAAATACTTTATGATGTTTTTTTGATCTAAAAATCTTGATAACATTGGACTAAGTGAACCACAGAGAGTACAACAAAATAATAATAAATCAGATGTGAATTGTCTATTGATAGTTTTCACGTGACGTCACAGCATTAGGGGAACTCCCTCCTGGCGGGCAAAACATTACTACCCCCCTCCAAGTTACGGGCAGAGTGATTTGTCTTTTTTTAGCCAAAAAGCCGGATAATTTTTGTGCAACAAGATATAGCATTACTAACCGACAAGGAGACACTTCTGGCCTGTGCTTCTACAGAAATTCCTTCATAGAAAGAAGAAATTTATGGATTTGTGCCGAATGGTAGCATCATTGACCTATAACAATGTATGGAGGTATCACTGTCAGTACGTTTGTATGCTTTTTATACAGTTTCTATTCAAAATTGAAATTAGAATATTTTTTAAATAATAAATTATAAATTATATGCGAAGTATAAATAGCAAAAATTAATAAATAGATATTCCCAACCAACAAATATTAATCTAAGCAAAACAAACCGACACCAAATATAAAGGCAGACACTATAACAACATCACCAATGACTAAATCACTGAGGAATATCCAAAAGATAGATGTAAACGTTGCCAAATTGGAGCTCTGACAGGGACATGATGGTTTTAAATGACTGAAAAACAGCTGCGGGTGCTGAATATGGATTGTAGCAAGTGCCCAAAATTGACAGTTTATGATCATATATCTGTTTTTCTCTGTTGATATGTGATCCAAATATTCGTAGCTTGAAACAGATGGAAATATGACCGATTTGTGCTGCGTTTCTATGGAGATCCCAGTGTAGCTGCCATTACGGCCCATTGTTTTTTTGCCTGCCAGGTTTCCACACGTCACGTGACTGAAAACTATCGATAGGAACATGTTGGGTAAGGCCTATATTTCTGATGTATCTATACAATTGCTACTTAAAAGGGCTTTTGCATGTTTGTTAGGTAATTGCTTATTGGACCAAGTCTTAACACTCTTAATAATTATAAGCAGGGCCATCCTTTTTATTTTACCCATAAAATTTCTCAAATATGCCATTTATAAGTTTGTGTTTAAATGCTGTTGATACTCTCAAAGTGTTTTTCTGGCCAGACAGATTCAAAGCCATTTTCTCTGCATAAAGCGTTTCCATTTTCTTTGTATCTCTGAAGACGTTCCGAGTTAAATGTGAGAAACTGACGTGGTTGCAAGTCATAATGTGCCATAATGCATCCAAACAGCAGATGCGATGTGACTATTTAAGATGCAAAACATATCTGAATTGCTTACACACTCAACAAAACTCAGACTGCATTGCATTCTGATGCAAGCTGTCTGTTATTTTGTGTTTCATAGAGGAAAGATGCTCGAAATGAGGCTGTCTAAATAATAGCGGATTCATTTTCGCGTGTGCTAATCTTTTAAAAACATCGCTGCTTATTTCTCTTTGAATTAAGGACATTTAGCATGTATTTCCATGAATAATACAGCATTTAGTCTTCCATTTGAATATGTATATCTATGTACAGTTAAAGTCAGAATTATTAGCCCCCCTGTACATGTTTTCCCCCAATTTCTGTTTAATGGAAAGAATATATTTTTTAAACATAATAGTTTTAATAACTAATTTCTAATAACCTATTTCTTTTATCTTTGCCATGATGACAGTACATACTATTTAACAAGATATTTTAGTGTCAAGATACTGTCAGGGTCTGGTTGAGGGAAACAGAAGACACAATTGCAGGTCTCACAATTTATTTGCTCAGAGGCAAAAAAAACAATAATTCCAGAGGAAAAACTTCAGTAACACAAACTTTCAGTAGAGGGAAAAGTCCTAGAAAACTAAATTTCAAATAAAAAGGCAAAAAGGCGAAAAATAGAACGAAAAAGGTGTTCAAAAAAACCCAAAAAACAAGAAACAGAAACTTCTCCGTAGAGGGAATACAGTCTTCTCATAAGGGTGTAATAGCAATACACCCGGCAGGGGGCGAAACTGCCGAATGCCGTATCCTGGGCTGAGACACCCGCGAGGAAGAGTCAGCGCTTCGGGGCAGGTGAGAGCCGGGAGATGGCTCGCTGGAGCGGGGAGGAGAAGCAGGTGAGCAGCAGGACTGGAACAAAACGGGAGCAGGCCTGGTAGCAGAGAAGAGCACAATCAAGGATACAAAAAACTGACTGGAAGTCAGACTCGACAGGACCGGCAAGTGATCAAAACAAAACTTACTAAAGAAAGACAGACAATACAAACACAAGAAGCCCAGATGATCAAACCGAGGACATGACAGATACTAGTGTCATGGTTGTAGTGTGAGGGAAAGGAAGCGAGGACTCAAATGAAGCAGAATGGGTCTTTAATTAATAATAAAATAAAATAAAGGTTACCAAAAACAACCCAGAGGGGGAAAACATAACTAAAAGGCAAAACACAAACTTGGCTTGGCTGGCAGGACAGAAAGGATCAAGACAAGACAAGGCTGGATACAATTAAGAGCGACGTACGACGACGAACTGGCACAGGACAGCAGACAAGAGGGAGCTATAAAGGAGCACAAATTAAGAAACAAACAGGTGAATAGGAGTAACTAATAATGGGTTAACAAGGAAGGTGGGACTAGACAATAGAGCACATGGTACAAAGAAACAACACAAGCCATGTGCTCACGTAAAACAGAAATAGAACACACAGCCAATGAGAGAACCCATTAACTGCGTGTTCACATGAAACACAACAGCATGTGGCCAAGTGTAAACACAGGCCACGTGCAACAAACAATAGCAACACAGACAGAATGCAAGACACAAGTAAATAAATAAAACACTTACCGTGCACTCACACATGCGACGTGCATGTTCAGATCCCAGCGCCAACCGAAACCAACTTGACTGAAGCGCTGAGAATGAAACAGCACTCCGCCGACAAAACAAACACAAGCAAGAAAGCGCGTATCCCCAGCCCGCCAGAACCTCATGCGCCCGCATCAGAGCACACGCAGCCCGAGCACAAGTCAAGATCGCGCTCATACAAGGATGAAGACAAAGACAGGATATGAGTGCTCGACCCTAGAAAACTCGAGCCGAGCACAACATACAAGACAAGAAAGGACCAGTGTCTAGACTCTGAACTAGTATTCAACTTAAAGTGCAATTTAAAGGCTTAACAAAGTTAATTAGGTTATTTAAACAAATTAGGGTAATTAGGCAAATCATTTTATAACAATGGTTTGTTCTGTTGACAATCGAAAAAATATATTGCTTAAGAGGGCTAATAATATTTTTAAAAAAATGTAAAGCTGCTTTTATTCTAGCCAAAATAAAACAAATAAGACTTTCTCCAGAAGAAAAAATATTATAGGAAATACTGTGGAAATGTCTTGCTCTGTTAAACATCATTTGGGAAATATTTGAAAGAGAAAACAAAACAATTTTGACTTAAACTGTATTTCAGCTCACAAAAGCTTTCCGAATTTCCTTCTTTCCCATGACTAATTCTTTTTAAAGCCCAGCAATTATTTCCCTCTTCATCTGTGAATCACTCCTGCAGTAGTAATCTCTCCAACAACAGACCTCTTATGATTTAGTATTGGTGACTAAATCATAATCTGCATAATTGGCATCTAGTTGATTTGTAACTTTGCAGCCAGCCTGATTTTCACTTCACTTGAAGCCATCAATGACCCTGGAAAATATGGCAATAACTGCAGGTCTCCCATTGAAACCACTGTCACTATCAATCGCATCAGAGTCGCATGTTTGTTTCCCGTGGACCGTGCGGCATCCGTGGACCACGGAGGGTTAGATTGAACACGACTGGTGAGCGGAGCTTTGCCAAAAAAGTGTGACGGCTGCCAAAGTGTGCAGTGCGTGTCCCATTTTCTTAGAGGGGGACAAAACAGACATGACAAGGCAATCTCCACACAGTCAGCGTTCCTGTGGCAACGGCCGGTCAGGTTATTTATCTGCAAGGTTAATGGGATTACGGCTGGTAACAAAGATAGTGGATTGAGACAAACATGTGCCCGTCGGACTGAAGGGAATGTAACAGAGAATGGTAGCTGTTGAGCTAAATGACTCAGCTAGCCCAAACAGATGGTGCTCAATACATACACGAGTCATAAAACAGTTTTATGGCCGGCGTTTCTGGTCTTTTGCCTCCAGAAGAGATCTGAACGTGGCAGCAGATATTTGGAAGCGTTCGCATCATCTTGTCTTGCCTACAGCAGTTTGGATTTGTGTTGCTTTGTTCTAGGACTGTTACGTAATGCTGTGATATTCGTAAGTTCATTTTTTTGGTCTCATTTGCAAAAACAGAACAGTGTGTGTATTTGGGTATTCATTTTTTTTCGCAGTATCTGAACATAAAATATCAGCTAAAAGTTAAGCATTTTATTCTTATTTTATTTATTTTTTATATTATTCTTATTTTATGTATTTTTATATTATTTTTAGTTTTGTTTCATTCATTTTTTTATTTTTATATTATTTTTAGTTTTGTTTTATTTATTTTTTTATGTTATTTTTTGTTTTGTTTTATTCCTTTTTATGTTATTTATTGTTTTGTTTTATTTATTTTTTTATATTTTTTATTTAGTTTTATTTATTTTTATATTATTTTTTGTTTATTTTTATTTTTTTATGTTATTTTTAGTTTTGTTTGATTTATTTTAATATTATTTTTAGTTTTGTTGTATTTATTTTTTATATTATTTTTTGTTTTGTTATTTATTTTAATATTATTTGTAGTTTTGTTGTATTTATTTTTTAATATTATTTTTAGTTTTGTTTTATTCATTTTTATGTTATTTTTTTGTTTTGTTTTATTTATTTTTTATATTATTTTTTGTTTTGTTTTGCTTTGCTTTGCTTTTTGTTTTGTTTTGGAATTAACACGAACGCAGAACATTCAAGAGTTCGCCCTTAGCTGATGATTGATTATGAAGCGTATTTGGCGTGCTGTCCCGGGAGAGAGCCCTGAGCTCATGAGGTCCTCGAGCCCGGGGCTCCCTCCCGTTGAAGGGCGAGGGGAGTTTGAGCTCAGGTAGATCTCGAGAACTCCCCTTGCTTGATAAAGGTAAATTCGAATTATGGATAATTGTGGAGAGAAATTGCTGAATTAATCGCTTGTCTATGGTGTCGATTTGGTTTGGTCAATTTACTTATGTTACATGTTTTTGGTCTGTGGGAGGAAACCGGAGAGCCCGGGGAAAACCCACGCAAACACGGGGAGATCATGCAAACTCCACACAGAAATGTCAACTTGGCAAAGGTAAAGGCTTGAGCAAGTGACATTCTTGCTGTGCGGCAACAGTGCTAACCACTGGGCCTCCGTGCTGCCCTGTCAAGGAAAGGGGAGGAGTAGGGGTGGAAGGGGGGATTCTTAAAGACGAAGATGGCTAAGGTAAGATACTCTGATTATTTATAGTGCTTTAGGAATCGTCTGATTGGTGGATCATGCATTAGCTAATGCGGAACCAGCTGCTATCAATCATAATCACGAGCTCCTCTCGAAATTTGTTTATAAATAAACTTCACTTAGCGCTAACAAGTAAAGTTGCAATACTGAACTGTACCACATCAGCATGAGCTTTATTCGCCAAATGTACACAAACACACAAAGAATTGTTTTGGGGTTTACAGGAGCTTAGGGTACATATATCAACACAAAAGACAGAAGGACATTTAAATATAAAATTATATATACATCTGGATGGTTTATCTGCAATATGTGTATTGTTGACTTCGTTAACTGTACAAATAAGAAATTTAAAAAAATGTGATGTTATTACATAGTTAATACAATATAATATTCATTAATTGTATTCCATGATTCCTTTAATAGATGTACATTATGTACAGTAGATGTATTTTCAATGTAAAATCAATGTACAAGCAAGGTTAAACTATGTGGTCACATTGCACCATACTTTTATCTTACGTTTGCTTTTGAAAACACTATTGGTTGCATTTAGGGAAGGGTTAATCAATAGTAGCCAGGCTATGATGCAAGGCATAATGCAAATTATGTTACATTTCAGCAATTTCCCCTGCTTCAGTATTTTATTTATGTATATAAAATTATAAAAAAATGTTAAGCTTAGATTAATATATATTTTCTGTGTATATATATGCATGCATGTGTGTGTGTTTTACTGAAAAGTAAGACAAGACAAAGCTACTGATTTAGAAAATGATTTCATTCCATGAACTGAAACTTCTGTTATTTTTGAGTGAGAAAGGTCCTTTTACAGTAATGTCCTAGAAACAACACTTGAAGCTTCATGTTTATAATGTTAGGCTTTTGCACAGAAACAGTGCAAGAAAGGCCTGCACATCTGTGTCATCTGTGTGGTTTGTAGTCACTTTTTAGGGATCCCGCAGAGCGATTTTGCACCTCTCTGTTTCCAAAAGCCCAGTCCTATAAAAACCAGCGAAATGTCTTCTGAAATTGAACAGAATATAGGGCAAAGAGCATGTCACCAAAAACTCTCTTTTTCTCACTTTATTTTTTCATACAGTATGGCAGGTCAAATCAAACCCACATGAATCCCAATTACCGTTTTCAAAATACCATTATCACAGATATGCACTCACTTTTTCCATCAGCGATTTGATATTAAGAATCTTTTTTAAGATAAGCATTATTATTGCTAGTACCAGAATGTCATAGAGACTTGGGCTGCATTTCTTGAATCCTTCTTAAGGCTACTTAAGCTCTACCCTAGCATTTATGTCTTAGTTAAGTATACCTTATCACTGTTTTCTTTTTCCAAAATATACAGTTGAAGTCAGAATTATTAGCCATCCTGAATTATTAACCCCCTGTATATGAAACATTTCTAAACATAATTTTAAAAGCATAATTTTAGTTTTAATAACTAATTTCTAATAACTGATTTTTTTTATCTTTGCCATGATGACAGTACATACTATTTTACTAGATATCTTTTAAGATACCAGTATTCAGCTTAAAGTGCAATTTAAAGGCTTAATTAGGTTAATTAGGCAAGTTAGTGTAATTAGGCAAGTCATTGTATAACAGTGGTTTGATCTATAGACAATAAAAAATAAATAATGCTAAAGGGGGCGAATAATATTAACCTTAAAATGGTTTTAAAAAAATTTAAAACTGCTTTTATTCTAGCCAAAATAAAACAAATAAGACTTTCACCAGAGGAAAAAAATATTATAGGAAATACTGTGAAAATTTCCTTGCTCTGTTAAACATCATTTGTAAAATATTTGATAAAGAAAATTAACAGGAGGACTAATAATTTCAACTTCAACTCTATATTATGTAATTTCCTTGTCAAATGACACTTAAATGATGATCAGATGCCACTTCACATGAAAATATCTAAATATTCCCGAAGGGGTGGGTTTATTTTCTTGCAATTGTATATGTGTTTTCGATGTTACATTTGCACCCAAGGGCCTCGTATTGCTTTGTTTGTCATTTTTGTTTCACTATCCAGTCCATCGCTCCCTTCATTCATTCATAAACGCATGCCTTAGCGCATTACAGACAGCATAATAATCCAAGACCCTGCCCATGTCATCAATAATGTTAAATATAGCCACTTATATAACCATTGACTTCCATAGTATTTCTTTATTCTACTCCACACGAAAGAAGATATTTTGAAAAGAAGATACTTTGAAAAATGTTGAAAACTGGTAACCATTGACTTCCATAATATTTGTTTATCCTACTCCACATGAAAGAAGATATTTTGAAAAGAAGATATTTTGAAAAAGGTTGGAAACCGGTAATCATTGACTTTCATAGTATTTCTTTATTCCACTCCACACAAAAGAAGATATTTAGAAAAATGTTGAAAACCGGTAACCATTGACTTCCATAGTATTTCTTT
>CAIGQV010019356.1:8197691-8209045 GCA_903798115.1 Danio jaintianensis
TTGAAAACCGGTAACCATTGACTTCCATAGTATTTGTTTATCCTACTTCACACGAAAGAAGATATTTTGAAAAGACAATGGAAGTCAATAGGTCCCAGCCACCAACATTCTTCAAAATATCATGCCTTAGTGCATTACTGACAGCATATTAATTCAAGATTTGTTTTTAATGGCAGCCCCTGTTATCAATAACGTTAAATATAGCCACTTCCTGTTTGAATCCCCAGTTGTTTACAATTAAAGTTTGATTGAAGATAATTCCGATAATAATATAGTTGTGTATATTATACCCCCCCCCCCCCCCCCCCCCCCCCCCGCCTTTTTTTCGTGAGACGGAAAGCGAGAAATGTCATTTCGTTCTCATTTTCATTATCTTGCTCCTCCTGTCTCTTTCTGGGAATCAGATCACGCAGAATTAATCCAATTAGTGTCTCTGTTAATTAGCCTGCTATTCCAAGACTGAGATATAAATTAGAGCTTTCAAATTGTTTGGTGAGATTGTTCTGAACACTAATTAAAATGCAGCGTGAATTATAGGAATTGGCAGGACATAAAAGATGAGCTATTTCTCGGCCCGAAAGAGAGAAGGAAGTTGGGTCTGATTTAACACACGGCTACATGATTGCGAGCACTTCAAGTTGCCCATTGAATCAACAGCGGTCTTTTATGTAGATGAGGCCGTTATAGGTTTATTGACAACTCTGTTATATGTGGAAAGGTCACAAGGAGTGTAATGGGCAATAAATGGTAATATATCTGGAAAGGATCACGAGTCCTACAACATGTGATTAACCAAGTCAATTAATGCTGCTGTAACTTTAATATATTGCATGCATAAAAGTCTGTTATAAAGGAATTCAACACATTTGATTGAATTTAAGACATCAACAAACACTTTGTACATACAGATTTGCTTATAAGAGGGAAGGCATTGCGGTTTAATTGCATCTCTCAGGAAAGTGTTTGAAACGTCGAGTTACATTGCCTTGATGTTGGAGTGTCAATGAAAAATTCAAAAGGGCTTCGAGGCATATGATATTTATGTCTGATCCATACTGTTGCACTTAAATGCTTTGAAATGTACTCCAGCAAAAATTCCCAACAATCAGTGAAATGCAATGAAGCCATTAGAGAGCTGTTTATTCATTAGCTACTGTAGAGTGAGTGAAAAAAGCCCCATAAAAGCACTTTCTAATGTAAGTTTTGCCTATGCATTTTCAGAAATGTATTTTTTTATCTGTATTTTTATATTATTTATATTTATATATATTATTATTATTATTATTTTATTTTATTTTATTTTATTTTAATCACTTTACAAAAAACTGAAATTTGGGGCCTGCTGAATATCTTTGTGCTTTTTACTTAAAAGAACAGTTCATCCAAAAATGAAAATTCTGTCATCGTTTACTCACCTTCCGAACCTGTTTGACTTTCTTTCTTCTGTTGAACACAAAAGAAGATATTAAAACATATGCTTGATAAGGTGGCTGTTTATTCTGCTGTGGCGACCCCTGATTGATGAATAAAGGGACTAAGCCGAAGGAAAATGAATTAATGAAGATATTTAGAAAAATGTTGGAAACTGGTAACCATTCCCTTCCATAGTATGTGTTTATCCTACTCCACACAAAATAAGATATTTTGAAAAGAAGATATTTTGAAAAATGTTGGAAACCGGTAACCATTCACTTCCATACTATTTGTTTATCCTACCCCACACGAAAGAAGATATTTTGAAAAGAAGATATTTTGAAAAACGTTGGAAACTGGTAACCATTGACTTCCATAGAATTTGTTTATCTTGCTCCACACGAACGAAGATATTTTGAAAGGAAGATATTTTGAAAAATGTTGGAAACCGGTTACCATTAACTTCCATTGTATTTCTTTATCTTGCTCCACACGAACGAAGATATTTTGAAGAAAAAAAAGTTTCCTACTATGGAAGTCGATTGGTCCCAACCACCAGCATTCTTCAAAGTATGTTCTTTGGTGTTCAACTAAAGAAAGAAACTCAAATAGTTTTAAAACCACACGAGGAAGAGTAAATGATGAGGTTACTTTTCATCTTTTTAATGTTTATTTTTCCAGTTTCTTTGTTCTTTGAAAAACAGCATTTATTTGGAATATGAATATTAGGGAATATTATAAATGTCTTTACTGGTGCTTTTGATCAATTTAATGCATACTTGCTCAATAAAAGAATCCAATTATTTCAATGATAAATCATATTGACCCGGAAGAGTATAGTTTCAGGAGGCTGGCAGCAGCTGGTCACTCACAGTAAGCTTGCACTGTACAGGAAAGCAGCGTCAATCATCTTTTGTGTACTGCAGGAGAAAATTTTATGGGCTTGAAACAGACTTGAGCGAAATAATGACGTACTGTTCCTTTAAAGCAGTAGTTCGGGCCAAAATCATACACTTCTGTGATTGTTTTCTCACCCTCACATCATTTCAAACTGACTTCTGAGAAACACAAAAAAGTAAGGGATTTTTTTAAAGCTGTTTTGTCCATATAATAAATATTACTATTTCACGGTGAGCAGAGTTGAGCAAGTTACTTTCAAAATGTAATACATTATATATTACTAGTTACTGTCACTTCAATGTAGTTGATTAAATTACAATATTACTCTCTGAAATGTAACACTTTACACTACTTTTGTATTACTTTTAAGTTACTTTTACCAAAATAAGCACAGAAGTATGATTACATTTCCAAACATTCATTTTGCCATTAATTGTAATTATTCAGTGAGATTTTTGTTTTTCAGAGTCTGACAACAGCCAGTGCTCCACATAGTGATATGATCATATGACAGCTTTTGTTTTAAATATTATAATGATTTTTAAAAAAAGCTTTAAACATTAAAAAACGCTCTTTAAAATGACTTGCTGAACTCTATTCAGTATATATAAATAAATACAATATTCATTTGCTTTTATGAAACCAGAAAGCAGACGGTGCATTAAGTTGTCATGGCGACCATATACAATCCACATTACAAGATATCACTACTAAAAAGTAGGAAATGGATAAGAATAAGATCATTTGTACTGAACATGATCAGACTCAGCGATTTTCTTACTAATTTGTGCACATTTTATGATCATTTGATGAGGACTGGATTCGCAAAGTAGTAGGCTACAGACTACAGTCCCCATATGTGTGACTGGGTTTATAGATTCATTCAATTATTAATTTTCCTTCGGCTTAGTCCCTTTATTCATCAGGGGTCGCCACAGAGGAATGAACCGCCAACTTATCCAGCATATGTTTTACACAGTGGATACCCTTCCAGACGCAACCCAGTACTGGGAAACACACATACACACTCATTCACACACATACACTACGGTCAATTTAGTTAATTCAATTCACCTATACCGCATGTCTTTGGACTGTTGGGGAAACCGGAGCACCCGGAGGAAACCCACGCCAACACGGGGAGAACACGCAAACATGCTTCTTGCTGTGAGGCGACAGTGCTAACCACTGAGCCACTGTGTCGCCCCGGTTTGTAGATTAACAAGTACAAACATATTTTGTTACATGATTGGAGATGCATTTATACTTAGCACTCTAAACTTTCCACATGCAAATATATATATATATATATTTTTTTTTTTTTCAGTGGCAAATTACACTTATAAGAGCACAGGCATATGGCTTAATCTATAAATCTTTGTATACGAGCCATATATCTTACCTTGTCATTGCTTGTTCTGACAGATATTTTGCTGACAAGATTTCTAAAATTCAGCGATACACTGAACTCCAGGCAACAGTAAATAGACATGCTATTTTACCAGCAGATTTTTTTCTCTGGTGCGTGAAGTATTTTTCATTCGCAGTTTTGGTACATTCTTATAAATAGCATTCTTTAGTACATTCGTTAAAGGTCCCATGAAGTGCTTTGAAATGTGCATTTTTATTCAATGTTTGACGTAATCTCATCCAAAACATCAAGAGAGGGTGGTGCATAGTGTAGCTCTTCCCATTTTTAAAAAAAAAAAAAGAGCCAACCAAAAAGAGTTTTGTTTTATCACTGCTCTGCCAGTTAGAGTGTTTGAGCACAAGCGCATCAAATGTGAACCGTCTTGAAGGGGGCGGGGCAAGTCAGATACTAGAGAGCATTTGATCGGTCACGATTTGATGAGAAACTGAAGTATGAGGTGACGTGAATAAAACCGTTGATCCCTTTAGGAGGAAGTGACAAACCACAAGCTTTACATGTTTATATCAGTTTTGAATCACCTAAACACGAATTTTGTCACTGTTTTGTTGCACACTAGCTTATAGGTATTCTAAAAACGAACAATACTGATACTAACATCTAAAAACTTTATTTTAATTTTATGGGACCTTTAAAATGCATTGCTAAAATATTACCAAACAATGATTAGTAATGCATTATATTACTGCTTTATAGCAAAGAGTAATGAACTACTGTAGTCATATTACTTTTGTAATGCGTTACTCCCAACACTGACAGTGAGTAAATGTTGGCAGCATCCTTATTACGGGTGAAGTATCCTTGTAAATCCCATTCATTATGTTGTCAGATCTCCTCTGACATTTTTCCCAGTCTATGAAGAGGAGTTGATGGGATTTGTCTTTGTGTTAGTGAAAATGTATTGCATTTCAGAGAGCAAGACACGAGAAGACACTACAAAACTGTCAGCTATCACCTTCCCTCAACACATCCCTCAGTGTGATGCGATGAAAGCTGTTGCATCTCGCAACTCGTGAGCCACGTTGTTGGAGGTGACCAGTCGTGAGGGATGTACAGCTGAAGTCAAAATTATTCGCCCTCCTGTGAATTTTGTTTTCTTTTTCAGATATTTCCCAAGTTATGTTTAACAGAGCAAGGAATTCTTCACAGTATTTCAGATAATATTTTTTTGTTCTGGAGAAAGTCTTATTTGTTTTATTTCGGCTAGAATGAAAGTAGTTTTAAATTTTTTTTAAAACCATTTTAAGGTCAATATTATTAGCCCTCTTAAGTCATATATTTTTTCATTGTCTACAGAACAAACCATCATTATACAATGACTTGCCTAATTACCCTAACTTGCCTAATTAACCTAAGTAAGCCTTTAAATTGCACTTTAAGCTGAATACTAGTATCTTGAAAAATATCTAGTAAAATATGATGTACTGTCATCATGGTAAAGATAAAAGAAATCAGTTATTAAAAATTACTTTTATGTTTATGTAAAAAAAACTTTTATGTTTAGAAATGTGTTGAGTAAAAAATCTTCTTTCCATTAAACAGAAATATACAGGGGGGCTAATAATTCAGGAAGGCAAAAAATTCTGTCTTCAACTGTATGTGGTCCCTGAGGACAAACAAAGTGTTAAAGCGAGGTAGACGCTGAGCGACTTTTAAAAGAGAGAGCGACCCACCGATCGCCCTGGCAGGGTGGATGTAGTGTCACTGTCACAAGTGAAGACGGCGACAGAGCCAATTGTTTAGTCTGTGACACGGAGAGATTAAATGGTTCAATGAAGATTTGTGGACTGTCAGTTGGACGGACGGCAAACGGCGTGTAGGAAATACCATAGGCTGATAGCTTTGGATGAGAAAAAGCTGTGTTTTTTTCACAAAGGAACCCGGATGACTAATTAATTAGTAGATCAGAGCGGGAAGGGAATTTGTCTGGGCTTTGCACAGGTGTTTTTAAATCTATTTGAGAGAAGACGGTGACCCCGCATTGCTTTGGGGGGGCTTATGTCAAAGCAGGCTGAATCTGGAGGAGAGATTGAGTATTCCAGGTGAAGTGTCTTTGTGTGGATATCCGAGCTCTGCTGGGACGGAATCCGACAGCTGGTTCGGGCGCACGGTGCCAGCACTTAACAAATCAGAATAGAGAAGTCTGCTCCGAGGAGAAATCAATGGGGAGGTGGAAAGGGGTAATCCAGCATCCATCTAAGAATCATATTAGCACCAAGACTCTTCGACTGGGTGGAAGAAAAAAAAGCAAGTGGCTGACTGTGATCTGAGCTGCCAGCCTGAAAGCGTAGACGCAGAACCCTGAGGAGACACAATCAAAGCCAGGATAAGCCTCAGGATGAGTTTAATTGGCCTGTGACTATGAAGAAAAAAAACGGTGTCAGATTGTGGCGTCAATTCATCATCTTGGACTTGGATCTTGGATGGCAGTGTTGTCTGAATGCAAAAAAATATTCACAGCTGAGATACCAGTTGCTTTGGCATAGCTGGAAAATTGATGTCAATTAGCAGAGCTCCGAGGAGATTTCCTCACCGTTGAGGCGGGCCAAGAACTTTGGAGTGACCTACTTGTCCCCTCATTAATTGGCTAAGAGGAGTAACCTTTCCTTTAAAGAGGAGAACCGTGACTTCGTCTGTCCCAGTGGAGAGTGATCTGACCTTAATCTGTCAGATGGAAAAAAGAACTCCCCCATTCTCTCCTGTGGACTCAGTGTTCCTGTTCCAGAGACCTAGGTGTTGGGTTGAAATTGGTCAGGGCCCTCAGTTTTCAGTGCATGATTGCTTGCACCAATATTGGGTTTTATATCAGTACATTTTGGTATTATTCAATGACTCCTTGTGCTGGTTACCTTGATACTGCAGTACTTGGCGACAGTATATTGTCTTTATGATTGAAGCTGTAGGTATGCTGACATTGACACATTTTTAATGGAATTATTCTGATTGATGAATCCAAACATTGTGTTTAAATGCCAAACAAACTGGGATGATTTGTACACTCATTGGCCAGTTTATTAGATACACCTTGCTAGTATCGGATTGGACAACGCAATCTCAAGGCAAATTCGTAGATTTTTAATTTAGTGGTTAATTCGTATTAGTTTGTACGATCTCATTTGTATATTTGAGTATGATTTGCTCATCCCCCAATGAGGGGTAGGTTTAGTGGTGTGGTTTTAGGGGCGCACGTCCTTTTAAAAATCATCATGTTTTCATACACATTAAATCGTATGAATTGTTACTTTTCTGACAATAAGTAAAATAGTTACATTTCCTCGTGAGATCGGGCTGGGTTGAACCCCCTTTTAGCTTGATGGCATAGACTCAAGAAGGTGCTGGAAACTCTTCTCAGTTTGAGATGAACTGTGCTTTGCAATATTGGGTGTTATCCTACTGTGGTCTGTGGTGATAAAACAATGCTCAGTTGGTACTAAGGGGCTCAAAGTATTTCTAAAAAACATGATTACACCACAAGCAGCCAGAACTATACTTACAGATTTCTTCTTAAAGGGATAGTTCACCCCAAAATGTAATTTACTCACCCATCAGTTGTTCAAAAAAGCTTCTTTAATCTTTTGAACACAAAAGAAGTTATTTTGAAGAAGGCTGGTTAATAGTACCCATTGACTTCCATAGTGTTTTTTTTCCTACTATGGAAATCAGTGGGTACCATCAACCAGCATTCTTCAAAATATCTTCTTTTGTGTTCAACAGAAGAAAGAAACTCAAAAAGGTCTAAAACCACACAAGAGAGAGTAAATGATGAGGTAATTTTTATTTTTGGGTGAGCTATCCCTTTAAAGTCTGTGTGAAATCAAAATGTAAAATGTTTATTTTTGTTTGTTTGTTGGTTTGCTTAGAGTGGAGGTCCTTCTCTGTTGACATCAGTTTGACAGCTTCAGCCACAATATTCTTAACCATGCCACTTTTACCACATTTGTACCACTTTTAACCACTTTTACCATTTACTATCAAGTCAAGTCAAGTTTATTTATATAACGATTTTCACAATGTAGATTGTGTCAAAGCAGCTTAACATAGTTCTAGTAGAGTCCAGATTTCAGAGTTGAAGTTCAGTTTAGTTTAGTTCAGTGTGGTTTAAATTTCACTGCTGAAAGTTCAAACACTGTAGAGCAAATCCACCGAAGCACAGCTCCACAAGTCCCGATCCGAGCAAGCCAGTGGCGAGGAAAAAAAACGTCACCAATTGATGAAGTTCCTGTTCAGAGCTGCAGTCTAGGCACTGGAGGCTGAAGAAGCTGGACGTCTATCGTGGAGAAGCTGCAGGTGTGAGTAGGGCACCGGCAGGCGGTCAGGTTGGCCTGCAGGATCAATGTGGGGACTCGTTTGTCACAGTGGTCATTCAGGAATCAGTCTCATGCACTCCATTTCTCCATGACGACCACAGCATCAGCTCGGGATACGACCTGTTCCAGGATTATGGATACCTTGGGATCATCTTTGCACAGGTCTTGGATCGCATCAATGGCACTGCATAGTCTCTAGGGACCTCGGAATGAGTATCCCCAGGTGGAAATAGAGAATAAAGAAAATATGAGGGAATGATGAAAAAGATAGCTCCGCCCACTCAATATTCCATTTTAGTTGGAAGTACATCAGCATACTGAAATAAGAGTCAACTTCTCCTTCATGCAGACTTTAAGACTGGGTTACTAGCTAGATAGTGCACAGCTATTGAGACATTCAGCCAGCTAAATTGATTAGCTCAAAAGCACTGATTAATTTGTTTATGCAACCAGCAACTGCGTCACTGAATTATTCACTTAATTTAATTGACAAGAAGGAATGCCCCTGCAGTCCTGTGTATTGCTGGTGATGCATAGCAATGAAAAGAAATTACATGAATAACAGGATATTTTGGTGTCTAAAATGTACTCAGTATGAACTATTTAGTTACTTTGGTGTAGCTCTTACAAAAATGGACTTGAGGAGCTTTTGCTGTGGAAGCAAGTCTTCAGCTTGTTTGGTTGGTGTAAAAACAGTTGTCTGCCCTCTGCTGTGCACCAACGACCCACACAAGTCAAACTCTGTCAAACAGACACATGTCCACAGCGAAACCCTAGTGTGAAAACGTCCTCACAATATCATTGGGATGTCATACAGTATATCGGCAGCGAAAATAAGCGTGACTGAGCTCAGCTGGGAGTCGACAGACTTTTAGAGAAGAAGATTAGAGACAACATCATTCTTGACACCGCGATCAGACTCTCAAGCCCGAGGGCAAATCTGATGTGCTGGTGTGTCTTTGAACCTGTGGCATAAAATACTTTACTTATAAGCAAAAATTGCTTCAAACGTAAGCCTATTTTTTGAGCATGCATTTAATTTATCTTCATGGATTAGCACAGGGCAGTGTGTATGTGAGATAGCGTTGTGATGGCAACCAGACACCTTTTTTTGGACCAATCCCGTAAGGGCTTTTCTCATCTCCTCAGACTTTCCACTATCTAGACTATAGCAAGAATCTCAGCATGAGCAAGGCTGCTGATGAAATTATAGTGGTTAGTTAAATTTCATACCTTCTTGTGACTAAGAGTATCCGGGTTGCCATAGCAAACTGTTTAATGTGACTGAAAAAGCAGGTGCCAAAATTGGAGTGATTAGCTTCAGGCACTCAATAAGTCCTCTTCAAAAATTATAATAACATATTGCCGTGTGCATTTTATACTTGGCAGACCTTAGAAAAATGCATAGTTTTCACAGCTTGCAGAGTTCCCATTGATCAAGGAATTTCTGGAATATAATGGAAATTTAAAAAGTCTATTCCAGACATTGAAACTCAGGGAATTTGATAGATTATTTGTCCAAGTCATTTTACATTTTTGTTTGTCACTTTAAAATGTACTTTATTCATTCGTTCATTTTCCTTCGGCTTAGTCCCTTTATTCATTAGGGGTCGCCACAGCGGAATGAACCGCCAACTTATTCAGCATATGTTTTACACAGCAGATGCCCTTCCAGCTGAAACCCAGTACTGGGAAACAGCCATACACACTCATTCACACACATACATTACGGTCAATTTAGTTTATTCAATTCACCTATAGTGCATGTCTTTGGACTTGTGGGGAAAATCGGAGCACACGGTGGAAACCCATGCGAACACGGGAGAACATGCAAATTCCACACAAAAATGCCAACTGACCCATGCTGGGACTCAAACCAGCGACCTTCTTGCTGTGAGGCGACAGTGCTAACTACTGAGCCAGCGTGTCGCCAAAATTTACTTAATGTTTATCCATTTTTTTTTATCATGTTCTTCACATGTTGTACCTATTGATATGTTTTGAATATTTTTTCATTCATTCATTCATTTTCTTTTTGGCTTAGTCCCTTTATTAATCTGTGGATGAACCGCCAACTTATCTAGCATATGTTTCACGCAGCGGATGCCCTTCCAGCTGCAACCCATCACTGGGAAACACCCACACACTCTCATCCACACACACACACACACACACACACCACGGACAAATTAGCTTATCCAATTCACCTATAGCGCATGTCTTTAGACTTGTGGGGGAAACCGGAGCACCCGAAGGAAACCCACGCCAAAACGGGCAGAACATGCAAACTCCACACAGAAATGCCAACTGACCCAGCCGAGGCTCGAACCAGTGACCTTCTTGCTGTAAGGCGACAGCGCTACCCACTGCGCCACCGTCAACAGTCTGTGCATGTTTTTTTGTCTGCTCAGTGCTCAAACAGTCCCTCCTGGATTTTGTGGAGAAATATTTATATTTATGCGGCCTAAATTGGCTGATTTTGTGGCAAATTTTCTCAATACTTCGAGCATTTCTTGTGTTGTTTTGCAGTAAAAATATACACAGATTTACTCTTAGTAATTTCTTAGTTCTTTATAAAAAAAATTGGACTTCAAAAACATTTGTATCTGTAGTTTATACAAAAAAATGAACACAGAGATACACAAAGAGAAACAAGTGTTTACCTCTTAATTACAATCGTAGCCTACTACATCATATTTGATACACAAATCACTCTAAATGGTCAAAGATAAGCAAACTGTTCAAATCTCTTCAACAATAGCATTAAAAAAATAATTTCAAGTGATACAACAAACATAGTTGTTCAAATAGACTTTGGCTCAATGCACATTGTAATAATGTCACTTGATGTGTTTAACTCTTGTGTACTGTTCAAATTGACTACCATTTTGTTATGTTCGTGGCTGATTTTACCCCATTGACTTCCATTATAATGACATTTTTTGATTGCAAAGCCATGACACCAATTAATCATGCATTCATGATATTTGGTGTTTTTTCCTCTTGGGAAGAGGTAAAACTTTTAATTTTTACTATCGATCATCAGTTGGCACCATTAACCCTTTAGATAGGCCTGTGCAAAAAAGTTTCTGGCTTTTATATAGAGTTCTATGGAGTAAAACAACAAAGTATAGTGTGTGTGTGCATTAATACACTTACTATGTTTACTATGTTCTGAGAGCTGAGCAGCTTATTTTTTATTTTCTCAAACATATCAAAGTAAGTGCGCAAAAGGTCTCTCTCACACTCTCACACACTCACACACACACACACACACACACACACACACACACACACACACACAC